>JALIZH010022250.1:0-22911 GCA_030522465.1 Rhipicephalus appendiculatus | reverse complement strand
TCCGCCGCTGGCTTCAAGCGTTTGCGGTCAGCGTCGCGTGCCCTTCGCTTCGCAGCTTTGTCTTGAGTGGACGTAACGTTGCTAGTGTTTGGGCTGATGCTGACTCGTGCTTGCTTCAGCCCACTCACTGACGGGACTGTTGCTTCCCTCACACTTCATCGGAAGCATCAACGGAGTCAAGCGGAGTCAACCGAAGCAAGCGCTGCACTGAACGCGCGCAGCGCTCTACCCGCGAAGAGGAGGAGAGTAGCGCATGCGCCGCGAGAGAGCAGAAGCGAGAACGCAGGAGAAGCGCAAGCAGGTGGTAGGAGAGTGAGTGATTCTTAAGAGGGAAGAAAGAGGAAATTGAGGGGAAATGGGCGAAGAGTGCTCGATAACTGTCTCTGTAAAGGACACCTCAACCAAAACACTCGTAGGGGGTGGGGAATGAAGGAGACAGGAAGAGGGAAGAGGATGGAAGGAGAAAGAAGCGCCTGGTTTACCGGGTCGAGCGGCTTAGAAAAGCCGCTCGATCAGGTTCGCGTCTTGTAGGAAGGAGATCAGGGCCGCTAGAGCGGTGCGGCGGCGATCCTCGCAGCCGATGGGGAAGAGGAACTCCTGTAGGGACACACAGGGCAGACCGTGGCGGCGGTACTCAGTTGTGAGCCGCTTCCGAGCGTCGACAAGGGCTGGGCACTCACAGAGGAGATGAGAAACTGTTTCTACCGCGCCGCAGTCCACACAGTTCGGTGCAGCCGCGCCGCGGAGTCGATGCTTACGTTCTGCTGGCCACGCCGAACCGGTTCTCAGGGTGAGGAGGAGCGCGCGATCGCGGCGGGAGAAGCCAGTTGCAGGAAAGGGAGGTGGGGAGTGTCCAGCGGCGATCCGCGAGTCGGGATGTTCTCGCATCAACTCACGGCGAAAGTTAATGCGCGCCGAGTCGAAGGATGTTGCGTAGCCCGTAAGCGGGGTCGCGCTGGAGTGTGCTCGCTTCGCGAGTTCGTCCGCCGCCTCGTTGCCCGCGATGCCGACGTGGGATGGTAGCCACTGCAGGACCACGTCGCAACCACTCCTACGAAGTGCCAGGAGGCTCTGGGCAACGCGCTGGGCGAGCGGAGGGCCGCGGTCCTCCCTCACGAGTTGGCGCAGGGCTGCCCAGGAGTCACAGAAGATGGCCGCGCTAGTGACAGCCGGCGACTCGCGAAGGAGATCGGCAGCTAGCTGCAGACCAACCAGCTCGGCAGTGGTAGAGGACGCGCGGTAGCTCAGGCGTCTCTGGAGGTCAGTGGCGAGCTCGGGGGCGACACAGGCTGCTGCAGCAGAGTGGTCCTGTAGTACAGAGCCGTCGGCGAAGACGTGAGTCCTGCCGGCGAGGTCCTCGTGCATCCGCGCTGCGGCTTCTTGAGCGATGGCACACCGGGGGAGCTCGAGGGAGACTCGCAGGGGCTCGCGGCAATGTGGGGCGGGCCAATGAGCAGGGGGCGTCGGTTCCTCAACCACCAAGCTGTCGTAGAAATCAAGAATTCGGCCGACCCGCGAATTGGGAACTGCACGCAGTCTGGTGAGTAGGGGGCCGGCATCCGGGGCCCGGTGGAGGCGCTCCATGTGGCAGAGGGCGCGCATGCCAGATGTTAATGACACAGGCCATGCGCGAGCTTCCGCAAGCGTTTCTGCCACTCGGGAGCTGCGGGGAAGTCCGTGGCACATGCGGATCACTCGCAGCTAATCCCGTTCCAGCGCTCGCCGCTGCACCTCACGTACACTGCACAGTGGCAGGGCGTAATGCACTGCCGAAAGTGCGATTGCCTCGTAGACGTTGCAGGCAAAGGCGGGGGGGGGGAGGGGGGGGCAGCCGTCACCACGGGCGTGGAGTCGGCGCACACAGGTTTCGACACGACGAGCGGCCTGGCGAATGTGCTTGACAGCGGGCAGCCACCGTAGCCGGTTGTCGATCGTGAGCCCGAGGTAGCGCACGCAGCTTTGCCAGCCGATCGGCGCACCGCGAAGCTGTAGGCCCGGGAGATGGCGGCGCGGGGCAGCTCTGGGATGAACCACGAGTGCCTCTGTCTTCGTAGGAGAGAGCGCCAGGCCGATGCCCTCCAAAAAGGCAGCAACACGCTCGAGAGCCGCCTGGATCCGTTCGAGCACAGTACTGCACTTTCGAGTGGGACCGCGCACGTACAGCGCGATATCATCGGCATAGATCACCGCGCGCACAGGGAGGTCAGCCGTTTCTGGGAGGCACTTCATGAGCGGCGCGAGCACCAAGTTGGACAGAAACGGGCTTAGGACACTGCCCTGTGGTACGCCAGAGTGGACGGAGCGTGGTGAGCTTGTCGCTCTCCCCACGCGCACAGAAAACGTCCGGTCGGTGAGGAAGGCTTGTACATAGTTCAAGAGTCTGCCCTCCACACCGAGTGCGCGAACAGCACTGATGATGGACGCGTGGGGGGAGCGATTCGAAAGCCGACTGAACGTCAAGTAGGAGGAGGATTGCCATCTCCCTATCGTGCAGGGCCTGTTCAAGGGTGCTGACGACGGCAGCGATGCAGTCAGCTGTTGCGCGACTAGGTCGGAAGCCGCACTGTTCTGGCGCAAAGACGCCGCGGGCTGCCGCGAGCCATTGAAGCCGGTGAAGGGCCATTCCTTCCATGGTTTTCCCAGCCACGAATGTGAGGGAGATGGGCCGATACGACTTGAGTTCACGGGACGGCTTGCCTCGCTTTAGGACTGGCACAACCACAGCAGAGCGCCACTGATCCAGGAGGTCTCCACTAGCGAAAACTCGGTTGTATGCCTCTAACAAGAGAGGCCGCTGGGATGAGTCCAAGTTCCTCAGCAGCTGGTGTGTGATGCCGTCCGCACCAGGAGTGCTGCGCGTGCGCTTCCTCTGAATTACCCGCTGCAACTCGGAGGGGGTGAATTCCTTCTCGCAAAGGGAGCGGATGTCAGCCACAAGAGCAGGTTCGGGTGGCGGGAGGGGTGGGGCCGTGTGGTTCAGGGTGTGCGCAGGGACCTGGGCAGCAGCAGGAGGGGAGCTCGAAGGATGAGGCAATAAGCTCTGCGAGCTCCAATTCCGTGATTCCACGCGCCACCGCGATGGCGAGAACAGGGAAGCGAGACACCTTTGGGTTGAGCATAACGCTCATGGTGTGCCAGCCGCGGCGCTGCCGGCGCGGGTCACGGAGGGAGGAGCACACGCTCGTCCAGCTGCGGTCGCGCAGTTGTTGCGCGTGGCGTCGGCACACGGCGTCCAGTCGGTTGTACTCTGTCCAGGCACCGGGGCCCGAAGAGCGCAGCGCCCGCCTCTGTGCACGTTGGCGCACTGCGCGGATGTTTAAGAGCTTAATGTCTGGGCAGGGTGTTCCAGCGGGCACCACACAGCAAGTGGTTGCACGCTCGGAACAGTCCGCGATACGCGCAAAGAAGTCCTCGCTGGACTGGACGCTCGCGCACAGCTCGCGGAAGAGCGGCCACCGCACGACCTTGTACTCGCGCACGGCACCACGGCTGGGTTGGCACGGTAGGAGCGCGATCGGGAAGTGATCGGACCCGGCCGTGTCAGAGTGTCGCTTCCACTCGTAAGAGCAGCGTTCCGACACCAGGGCCAGGTCGATCACAGTGGCAACGCTGTTGCGACGTATGAAAGTTGGCTCCCCAGTGTTTAGGACGAGGAGACCAGCCCTGTGTATCGCTTCGGCGAGGTCCCGACCGCGCGCATCGGTGCTAGGGTCACCCCAGCTGACATGGTGCGCGTTGAAGTCCCCGCAGAGGACGTGGTCGTGCGAGAGTGCGGCGACAAGATGCTGGATAAACGCGTAGCTGGCCGCAGCGACTGGGCGCACATAAACACTCACGATGGAGGTGTCAACACCATCTACACGAACCGTAGCCGCCACACACTCACATGTTTCGCTGGTATATTGTTCCGTGGAGAGAGTAATGAGCAGCTGTTGAGAGAGGGAAGGAGGAGAGTTGCGCATGCGTAGTGTGAGTGCGGACGCCGACGCCGCGGGACATAGACCCGAGCAAGAGATGCTCCGCATCTAATATAAAAGCCGGCAGATCCCACGCACTGTGGGAATCGATGTAATGCGAAGCAGCCAGGAAGGAGCAAATCATGCTTTAAATAATTTGCATGTCATGTTTTACATGTTAGGACCTGTCACTTGTGTTCGTCATACAGTCACGTCACGCAATACCAATTTTGGTGCACATCAAGCTAGCGAACTGGGTGCAAACGCACTGTGAGCGTGCCATGTAAATCGCGTTGTACATCACATGCATGCCAAGATTTTCATGTTACCACCTGCCACTTATGCTCGTTATACAGTCATGTAACGTAATACCGAATTTGGAGTATATCAAGCTAACGAAACGGCCGCGAGCGCGCCATGAGCGTGGAATTCAAGTCATGTCGCTCATGCGCCGCCAAATACCCCGATTATAAGCACTATGTAGCAGCTGTAACTTCGCTACAAGGAGAACTCGTCACAACACTTACGCTCCGAAACTCGGACCCTGGCCGCGCAGAACAGGTAGCAATCGCATTAGCAATGGCGAACACAACCCGCACTACAATTTACACCGATTCCCGAACCGCGGCCCAGGCCTTCCGTGTGGGCTTGGTCTGTAAAGAAGCAGCCAGCGTGCTCTCGCGTGCCGCGTGGACTGACACCAAGCACTTAATTTGGTTCCCGGGCCATATGGGCTCCGACGCCCACCCCCTCGTCCCAAACGCCAACGAGCTTGCCCACTTCCAGGCGCGAGACCTTACTCGCCGCGTCAGGAGAGAGGGCGGCCCACGGCCCAAGGGCGAGAAATGGCTCCGGAACCAACTCCAGACCTATAACGAAATCTCTCAGCGCTATCGTCTCGAACGGCGACAGTTTCCAATCCCTCACCCTCGACTAAAACGACCACAAGCACTATCCTTCCGTCTCCTACAGACAGGAGCATATCCTTCACCGGCAGTTTATGCAAGATTTATAAGCGACCTAAGGCCGGGATGCCCCCGATGCGGCATTCCGCGATGTAACTTGCAACACACGCTGTGGCAATGCCCCGAGTTGCGCGCGGACGACGGGTCTCCAACCACAGAAAAGAACTGAGACACACTCCTCACAAGTCCCCACGAGGACGACCAACTTCGGGCCGTCCAGAGGGCTCACGACCTGGCCGTCGAGTTTCAACTCCCGGTCCCGTCATGGGCGCGGCCCGCAGACGACGCCCCTTAGGGGACATCGCCTTCTCAGGACAAAATAAAGTTATTCAGTATGTCGCTCATGACATGTCATGATTTCCATATTACCACTTGTCACTTATGTTCGTCATACAGTCACGTCACTCAATACCAAGTTTGGTGTATATCAAGCTAACGAAACGGCCGCGAGCGCGCCATGAGCGTGGCATGCAAGTCATGTCGCACATGACAAGTCATGATTTCCATAGTACCACTTCTCATTTATGTTCGTCACACAGTCATGTCACACAATACCAAATTTCGTGTATATCAAGCTAACGAAACAGCCGCGAGCGCGCCTGAGCGTGGCATGCAAGTCATGTCGCACATGACAAGTCATGATTTCCATATTACCACTTGTCATTTATGTTCGTCATACAGTCATGTCATTCAATACCAAATTTGGTGCATATCAAGCTAACGAAACAGGCGCGAGCGCGCCATGAGCGTGGCATGCAAGCCATGTCGCACATGACAAATTAGTCAAGATTTTCATGAGATGACCAGCCACTTATGTTCGTCATACAGTCATGTTATGCCATACCAAATTTGGTATAAATCCCATTAACGATACGGCCAGGAGAGCACAAAGTCGTAGGCGGCTAGATAGATAGATAGATAGATAGATAGATAGATAGATAGATAGATAGATAGATAGATAGATAGATAGATAGATAGATAGATAGATAGATAGATAGATAGATAGATAGATAGATAGATAGATAGATAGATAGATAGATAGATAGATACGCTCAAAGTCACCGAAGTTCGCTAAGAAATGCTTCGCATTTAGAAGGCGCGTTTTATAAAGCATACAGATTATGTGGCCGTGGCGCGGTGGATAGCGCGCCCGGCGTCTTTTGTGTAGACCAAAAGGTCGTAGGTTCGACTCCAGCTGACGGAACTTTTTACAGCCAAAGCTGTTATGAGATCACAACAAGGGTCGTTTTTGCGCCGGAGGTGTCCGCCGCCGCCGGTGTCGGTAACCAATATCGCACGAAATAAGAAAAAAAACTTAATAAATACAAAACACCTATGACAGAGTGGGAATCGAACGCCCGTCCTCTGCGTGGCAGCCCAGCATTCTACCACTGAGCTACTCCGCTGCTTGAAAGTGCGGGCAAAATGACCCTATGCAGGCTTCATGTCGGGTAAGGAACCGCGTTAACGTGTGTGGTGAAGCGTTTTAGAACAGTAAAGTAACAACCAGGCGTCACACAATGCGAATTGCGTAACTCGTGGGTCGTTCAACGCTCCAACCCATTACAAGAGCTTCAGGCATAATTCTTCATCGTCGTCAGCCACAGCCTCAACAAAGTGCACATAATGCGTTAAATCTGTGTCGCGGGTACCGCGCTTTTCCGAAGAATGATGAATTATGGCATAATAGACACTTCCCCACTACACAAAAAATTATGATGATTTACGTCGTAGTTGGTACCATGCAAGTGCGCTTGTAGTAGTTGCCCCAAGAGTGTTTAAAAAAGGCTATAGAAAGGCCGCTATTCCAGCTTTCGCTGTGACTGTCCTGCGCGTTCCGCGCAGGCCTGGCGGTTTTAACGCAATGGCGTTAAAGAGCTGGTTTCGCAGAAATTCCGGCGTCGGCGTCGCTGGCTGTGAGCGAAGAATCATCATCTTGTCCGTGACCGAAAAATCGAGAAAGATGCAAATAAAATAAACACTAAGAATTTCCGGGTTCCCGTGAGGATCGAACCCAGGCCGTCTGCGTGGCAAGCAGGTTTTCTACCACACAGCCACGCTCCTGCTTGGAAATACATCGAAAAGAACTTCCTCTGCTTGGAAATAGAGTGAAAATAACTGATGCTTTACAAACACCCGCACCCTGTATACAGGCGTCGCAATACAACATGTAATATCCCAGTAATATTGCGTGGTACAAACGTACATTGCCATCGGGCGTCAGAGAGAGAGAATCATTTATTAGAAGGCAGAGAGGTCGGCCTGAGCTAGTTCGCTCTAGCCTGCTACTCTGCACAGAGGAAGAGGGACAAGGGGGAAATAAAGAAGTGATGAAGGGTGACGATGGGGAGAGAAACAGGTTATGCGTATATGCAATGAACACACAGCATTGTGGCTTCGATAGAGTCTAGCGTCCAGTCAAGTACTATTTAGGAAATCTACTACAGCCCTTATAGAAGTTGTTGATCTCGTCTGATCACTAGAGACGGGATTTTAGGCAAATGCCTATTTTGTTCCTTGCGTTCCTATCGCGCCACATTGATATATGAGCATGAATGATGGGTTAAGGAGGGCTTTTATAGTGTGTTTATAGTGCCTATAAATGCCTATTTTTGGGGTTTGTGCCTAAATGTCTTTAAGTGCCCATAGATGCCTAATTTCAAAATTGGTGCCTATATGAAAGCTGCTTAATGTCAAATTCTGCTTTCGGGTACAGTTTGAGACCGTAATTAATGTTACCGGGCAAAATTGACGTCTCGGAAGTCTATGGGGTGCAACCACCTATTTCCCTAGTTCAACAAACATCCGGGAAGCAACCGGTAGCAGCAGTGAAATGGGACGCGCCGGCCACGTTACCCCACCGCACTGACATGGCGCGAGCGGTTGGAGCAGGGGAAGAGGAAAAGACGCTATTTCTGCAACCCCGAATGGGAGCACGTCCCAGCGTATACAGTGGAATGGGAGAGAAAGATAAAGGCGGGAAGAAGAGAGGGGAAAAAGAGAAGAGTGGCGTAAATGGCCGAAGACGCGGCGGGCGGCTTTTACCGCCGGTTTTCCAGTCCAGTGTTCACATGGTGGGGGGCAGGAAACAGGAGGTGCCTGTGCGCAGCAGAAGGAATATGGAGAACGAATGCGAAACCATGTAGTGCCGCCAGGGGAAAGTAGAAAGTAGGTAAAAAAAATCAGATGTGCACATGGATTTTGTTTCGTTTGTAATTTACTTCTTAAAGGGCGCTTAACCAGGTCACATGAGAAATTTTATTCAGATACTGGAAGTGTTTGCGTGCCCAGTGAAGAGCTTTGTACCACAAGAACTTTTTATTTGGTTGATTACGAGCCGCGAAAGCATGATGCCGGTAGGTGAGCTTGAAATCTTTGCCACTCGCAAGCCAAATACCTTGCCTGCCCTCTTCAGTATCAGACAAACTCGGAGCCGGAAGATCACACGACGTAGACGCATCTACACGCCATGCGCACGCAAGATTACACTATGAGCACATGACATGCTCAAGCCAGGGCGTGCGCACAAGCGGTGTTGTATCGTTTCGGCGTTCGCTCTATGGTGTACTTACTGCCTGTTTCTGCGGGATGGATCCCTCTATGCGTATGGAGAGGCTGGCATGGATCCTATATCTTTACCACGACACAGCGCGTCTCACCGCTGGACCTGCTGTAAGGGACGATGCACCGAAAACATGCTAAGCGTTGTCAGGGCTGGCGCCGGCACGACGCGGGAACGGCGAGAACACGAACACAAACGAAATATAAGCAGGTAAGTCTCGCATCGCTCTCGATTCGAAGAAAAAAAATTAATAAAAACGCGCGCACATTGCGTTCGTATGTTTTAGTATTTCTATTAACTTTCATTCTTATATTAAAGCAACAGATTGCACAAATTACACATGTATCCTGGAATAATTCTCGCAGTGTCACGTACTACTGTGACGTACACAGGACCATTCCTTCTTGAACTTCACCTCCCCCCACATGGGTGCGCGCGCCCTTGAGATCAAGCCCAAGCGGCGTTCAGCCTGACATTTCACCTCCTTCCGGGGCGCGTAGCGTTGCAAATCTTGGCAGACGTGAAAGTTAACGCGCAGTTCATGCATTACACTTCTAGCTCGAAACGCTCAAACCTGGTAAGGGGCCCTTTATGGTGTTCGCACAAAGAGGAGGAATTGACCCTGCGCGATTAGACCCGGCCAATAGGAGGCTAACAGACCATTCTGGCCTTTCAGCTGTCTGTCTATTGAATCCTGTGCTGCCCTTCTTTTTTTCTTTATTGCTGTGCTGCCCTTCCCTGCCATGCCGAAAAGAAACAGACCCAGGAGCGTGTTTATTTGATGGTGGACACTTAACACCATTCTGGACAATGAAAGGAGGGACCGTGTTCTCTAAACCGTGCCCGAAAAGGGACCATTGCATGGCTATGTTAAACCATTAACGCCTTAGTGCAATCATAAAATATAACATTGGTTTTCCTGTCGTAGACCAGGTCGCGCACGTCTTTATTCGAAAATTTGAGTTTTTGTAAAAATTTATTGTGCCTACATTTACGGTTTTGGGGGCCTAAAACTGTGTTTTGCCTGCGTACTTTTGGCGCCTAAAACGCGATTTTTAGTGCCTAAAAATCCGGCCTCTACTGATCACACATTGCTGATAGAATGCCACTTTCATTTGGCGTTCCCACACCAATTCCTGCCAGCGTTGAAGCGAGCGTTTTTCGTTGAGACACGTAAAGTGGGCAATCACAAAATATATGCGCCGTTGTTTCACACACTTGACAGCGTTCACAGTTCGGGCTGTCCGCACGGCGGATGAGGTGTGCGTAGCGGCGAGTGAACGCAACACCCAGACGAATCCGGTGTAGGAAACTGGAGTTGCTGCGGTTGATTCTACCTGGGAGGCGAAAAGTCACCTCATGATCTATTTCTCGCAGACGCCTGCATCGATGGTCTGGCCGCGACCAATAAGCCGTCGCGCACTCTTGCATGAGCAATCTCAATAAAGAGTTCACGTCACTTCTGGAGTACGGCACTTTCACGTCAATGGGGGCGTTATACATAGCGGCTCGTGCTTCAGCATCATCAAGCTCATTGCCTGCCAGTCCATAGTGTCCAGGGATCCATTGCAATGTGATTATGTGGCCATTCCTTTGGGTGAGGTGGAATGCTTCGATGATTTCTAAAGTTAATGTAAAATGTTGTCCGCTTTTTGCGCAAGAGTCAATGGCTTGCAATGCGGATTTTGAGTAAGACAGTATCAACCATTTACGTGGTGTTTGGCCGGACACAAACTGGATGGCTTCCCATATTGCAACAAGTTCGGCAGCTGTTGAAGACGACTTATGGTCTAACTTCTACTTCCTAGAGGTACCCAAATTAGGGATCACAAAGGCCGCAGTCAAAGCGCATGAAGTCACAGATCCATCGGTGTATATGTGAACAGAATCACCACATCGCTGTGCCAAATGTGCCAAAGACAGTTGTTTTAGGGCAGCAGAAGAAACATGACGCTTTTCGTAATCCCAGGTATATGAAGGGACACATGTGGTCTGTTGAGCGTCCACAGTGGCACTTCTGGGATGACGGCAGGTGCAAAGTCTGAAGGAATGACGTGCCTATGTGTGTCTAAGCATCGTGAGTAGGCGCAGCCTGGTCGGTCCCTCTGTAGCAAAGACATGTGAATATCTTAACAACATCGTGGTTCGAAGCCTGCCACCCATTACAAAAGGCACACACGTTACTGCGCGTATTCCCTCAAGACCACGTAGTGGGTGAATAGCAAGTTCGAAATTATTTCCCGCTCATAATTGCTCGTGGTTTAAAGCATGCTGCCCATTACATAGTATGCACTAAGTGATTGAAGCACGCACTAGGGACAGGATATCGCTATCGCGTTCAGCTCTTAAAGGTGAAGCTTTAGGGTCCCTCTGCTTCACAGTTCTTCAGTCACTCCTGGACACTCTTTCCACGATCGTCGGCAAGCTCAAATCACCATACGCTCAGTCCGTAAAACAGGTGCTGGATGGTCTACGTCCAGTACTCACAAGCCTTACAGTGCTAAGTCATGCGCCCGAGATCCTGCGCTCAGTACTATGGAACGCAGCAGTGTATTTTGTACACTCTTTTCTTTCTATCTCTCTATCTTTTAATCCCTCATTCCCCTTCCCCCCAGTGTAGGATAGCAAACCGGGCGCGCGCCTGGCTGACCTTCCTGCCTTTCCTTGCTTTTCCTCTTCCTTCCTCCTTTAGGGTCCCTCAATATTTTTTTCTTTGTCATTTGATCGTGTACATTCTTTCGACGCCATTTTCTTTACGGAAATTCGTCACTCAACTCTTGGTGGACCCCAGCATAAAACATTTTCATGGTAAAAAATTCGCCGATGATTACAATACTCCCTGTTATGAAATTAAGCGCCGCAGAATTCTTGCGTGGGCGACACTCATCCACTGTTGTGGTTATAATTACCGTCAGTGCATATGCAATAGCGCCAGCTCTGGCTGCTCGTTTCGCATAAGCGACAGACGAAGCACTCGGATCTGCTACGTCGCTCAGTCTGGACGAAGTGCGAACCGATTAACGTCTTCTGTGTTGCGCTTTCAGTGGGTCTGCGGTACGAGAATATTAGGTGGGACGAGCAGAAGAGGACGAATAGGCTAGTAGTGCTATTTTTTGTTTCATTGAAGTCCTGCATAACGCGTCTAAATTTCTCAATTCTTTCCTGAGTTGCGGCTTTCCCTGGAACAAGGCTGTCGAAAAGCATCAGCACGGTGTCTATACTCTTCTTTGTATCCTTCATTAAAACCTTGCTGTGCCCCACTCTGCAGCCTGAGTTGTTTCCGAGGTAGCCCATATTGACGGGTGGCATTTCGGTCGGCGAATGACCTCCCCAGCGGTGTGCGTATATTTCGGGCACAGAAGCGCGTCGGGCACATGACGTAGCTTGCAGGGATTATTCACAACGTCCAAATTTTCATGATGAATACAGTGCTTTATGATGGTTTCACTTGGCCAAGAGATGGCTTTGATTCCGCACTAACGATATCTTTCAACAAAGCCTTTATTGAAAGCGGCCTCCTTTAACATTGCATATTTGCCTCCTTCAACGCTGATCTTTAGCCCGCAAGGTAAGGCACTCGGCTCCTGAGCGCGAAGACCTAGGTTGAAACCTGACAGAGTCGACATTTTGGCATTTCAATTTATTTTGTTTTAAACATTTGCCCCCCTGTGTTCGGTCTTTGTTCTCTTCGCTCGCACCACTGCGACTTGTTCCCCACTTGCGCATATGGATGATGCCAAACCTACGAATGGGCGCTCAAGAGATACGCGTTAAAACAGTTATCTTTATGGTATTGAGCAATATAAAGAATGCCTTGTATCATGAATGCTTGTGAACTCACTAATACTCGCTATAGTGGATGGACTTAAATTGGGATAACTATACCCATGAAGCTATGCTGGAAAATTCGCATTTCACAAATATCACGAGGGCTATCAAGAAGTAAGTTTGGTTTCATAGAAGAAAGCTGAAGGTCGCGCCTCAACCTGCCTAGCACATCTCACTTCTAACCTAATTTGTATATAGGATCCGTTTCAAGTTAATGTAATAGATTAACTCAACAATACCTGTAGACACGGACAGCTTTAACTGTGGTTAAAGCTGTCCGCAGTTAATGCGAACGTGGCTTCGCGTTGCTACACGTGCTCAGTTAGCCCTGTTGAGCAAGCCGAAGAGATCACGTGCTGATTGTGTGGTCAGCAAGAAGTCTGGGCACATCATCGGCAAGTTTCGTGGTACTGCACGGTCCTTCTACCTCCGCAACAGTGTACCGATTCGTTCCACTTTCGACTACGCATTCAGTGTTTGCTGCTCTATCAGACGGCCCCACACGAACACTGCGAAAAATAATACACCTCAAGAAACGCGCAGCGATACTCACCCGCTAATTACGCCAAGAACTGAATAATCTTTGTTGCTAGCCGTTTCACGGCGAACATAGTTTTCCACGAGTATTGCTTGACGTATTCGTGGACTCGAGTAGCGTTCCGTGAAAATCCTGAAACAACGCGAAGCGCCGGTTTACTGCTGGTACGAAGCTTTTCCGCCATCTTGTCGGCTTCTTGGTTTGTGAGAGTAAACGGTGCTTGCGTAGATCGGTTTGCGATAACCACGGTTAGGAGGCTAACCGCTGTTACGTCTGCCGTGTAGCTACCGCTAACAGTGGTTCGCTGTAACCGTAGTCAACTTAACTGCGGTTAAGGCTTTCCGTGTGACAAGGGTATATGTTATAAATGAGGGCTGCATGGTTCATTTTGTCTGAAGTGCTTCCTACGACTTGACATTTGACTTTTTTTCAACTAACACCTCTTTCGTTGCGGATCCCGATGGAAGTATTAAACTTCCAGCTTTCACTTCCTACATGCCATAAGAAAGTCTGTATTACACATAAACTTGTGCGAGCTGATTCAATTTTTTCCCTGTGAACTTTTTAATTTCGGTACTTTACGTAATTCACTGCCGTACTTGGCAGTGTTTGCCATCTCTCGCGGTTCATGCTGTTGCTGCAACAGACCCCTGTTTGTCTTTCCAGAGCATGACGCATCCGACCAAAGTCCATTTGTAATGCTTAGTGTCAAACAGAATGCCAACTACGTCCGTTCCTTCTCTGACACACCGCTGTGTTTCAATCTATTAATGTTAGGCAAATCATTTTCCGTTCCTCTGCACGCCGGGCGGGCCATAATTTTTTTCAATATTTTTTCTTCAGCTCCTTCTGATAGAACCGGCAGTATGCGATGCTTGCACACTTTTTCGCTTCGGGACTGTGACTATTGTCGGTGGAATTTCAGAAATACCTGCAGTGGGCGTTCCAGCTTAATCTTATTATATTGTATTGTATTTTATTCTGCATTAATCTGCACTGTATTTTCCACTTCACATATTTTCTATGTATATTATTGCGCCGTTTTTGAATATCATGTATCTATATTTCACACCTGCTATAGTGTCTGTTCGAGACCTCAGTATCAATAAATAAATAAAAATATAGAGAGTGAATCACCTACCCTGTGAGTTATGACCATGGTCATACGTACAGTACAATTTCGTTCATATGTTTATTAATAAAAAAGGAGAACAAAAACGCCCTAGCTGTGAAAGCGTACAATCCAAATTGAAACCTCGGTTTCTAGTAGAAGCGTCGGACAAGGCTCCCTCCTCAGAGATGCATTTATTGATGTGATATCCATGCGAAATTGTAGCTTCTCATCTCTTTGCTTGAAGAATCGTTATATATAACTATGATGTTTTGCTAATATATTGAACCTTTCACAAAAATTCCAAGTTCGAGCTCGTCATGAAGTCGTAGCTGCAGCACTACGGCAGCTCTTCGCGAATTACTCGCAATAGAGAAAGCGCCTTCTTTTTAACACATGCTTTAAAAGCTGCTGATAGGTTCTAGTATTTCCAACTTTTCGAATTTTTGTAGGCTGTTCCGAAACTTTTAATGTGTACGTGCTGCGCGGCTGCTGTCTGTCTTTGAAGCTGGTCCAAGCTCATTCGCAGCGCACAATCCTCAGATACCTTCGTAGTTCTTCGATCCAATGACGCAACGAAAATTTTGGTCGCGAGTAGCACGGGCACTCAAATTACGCTGCAACGGTCAATGGGTATTACCATGAGTAGTGTCTGTGTGCGTTGTATTTGGAGGCGTGGCGTCCAAGTTGAGTCAGAAGGACTGGGATAGTGCGTTTAAATCACAACACCTTTCAGACATTTTTGATAACCTTGTTTATTAACACGGAAGTATTTTATGCCATTGTCCACCAAGACTTCAGTGAAGTATTTCCGTCACGGAAATGACGTCTAAAGATGTACACGATCAGTGAACGCGAGTCGAACTCACGACCATTTGGTCCGTGACAGCAGCAGGTGGGCACTCTAACCTCTATGCCACGGTCACATATTTTGATAGCTATAAAAAACCGGCAGATCCCACGCATTGTGGGAATCGAGGGAATGCGAAGGAGCCAGCAAGAAGCAAATCATGCTGTACATAATATGCATGTCATTATTTACATGTTAGGACCTGTCATTTGTGCTCATCATACAGTCACGTCACGCAATACAAATTTTGGTGTATATCAAGCTAGCGAACTGGACGCAAGCGCACCATGAGCGCGGCATGTAAATGGCATTGTAGATGACATGCATGCCAATATTTTCATGTTACCACCTGCCACTTATGTTCGCCTAATTTTTTACTTCGAATCGCAGCGAGACGCGAGGCCAATCTACCTCCGTTTCGCATGCGTTCGTATTCTCGCGCTTTGCGCATCGTGCAGACGCCATCCGCGTTCCAGCGTTTAAATTGACGGGCACTTTGTCAATTCCAAAGTGCGTTCCTCGAACGCCTGTGCCCACTGACACGGGGTCGGTCAGAATGGAACCTGATGCGCGCGTTTCTCTTCATGCACGATTAGAGACGCCGGGCAGAGTGACGCTACGCAAGCAAAGCGCGAGCACTGTAGTGTACAACGTAACCGGCGTCCGTCTGCGAGCCCCGGCGCCAACCTGGCTCCGTGCCAAAGCACAGCTGGAGGGACGGACGGACGGACGACCGGACGGACGGGTGTGGGCATGAGACATTAAAGGCTTTCGCCTTAAAATTTTAGTGCACATCAAGCTAGCGAAACGGCCCCGAGAGTGTCATGACCGTGGCATGTAAGTATGTTGCACATGTCATGATTTCCATATTACCACTTGTCATGTATGCTCTTCATACAGTCACGTCACTCAATACAAAATTTGGTGTATATCAAACTAGCTAAACAGCCGCGTGCGTGCCATGAGCGTAGCATGCAAGTCATGTTGCACATGAAGTATCACGACTTCCATATTACCACTTGTCATGTATGCTCTTCATATAGTCACGTCACTCAATACAAAATTTGGTGTATATCAAACTAGCTAAACAGCCGCGCGCGTGCCATGAGCGTGGCATGCAAGTCATGTTGAGCATGACATGTCATGATTTTCAAATGAACACTTGGCATTTATGTTCGCCATACAGTCAGATCCCGCAATACCAAATTTGGCGTATATCAAGCTAGCGAAATGCTCGTCAGCACGCCATGAGCGTGGCATGTGAATTGTGTTGTACACACATGCAGGTCATCATTTTCATATTACCACCTGTCATTTATGTTGGTCATGCAGAAATGTCTCATCGTACCAATTTTTGGATATATCAAGTTAAGAAAACGGCCTCAGGAGCACTATGGCCATGGCGTGTAAATCATACTTTTCCTGACAAGTTGTTCATGATTTTCATCATATCATCAGTCATTCATGTTTGTCATATAGTCAAGTTATGTCATATCAATTTTGGTATAAATCCCATTAACGGTACGGCCAGGAGAGCGCAAAGTCGTAGGAGACTAGATAGATAGATACTCTCAAAGTCGCCGAAGTTCGCTAAGAAATGCTTCGCATTTAAAAACGCGCTTTTTATATCTAACACTGTCCTCTCACAGTGCTCTTGGTCGGCGGGGCGGTAATGCATAAAGACCGTGACCTCCACGATTACCTTCTTCAACTCATCGTTGCTACGCGGCCGTGCCATACGCTGCGTTTTCAATAGGAAAACATCGATTTTTCGACGCCTTAATAAACCGCCAGGTGGCGATCTTAGTCCAAGCGTCCGCCTCGCTCATAGCATCCATCCATACAAAAATAGCTATGCGACGCGTGCATGGACGCGTTCCTGCCTAGCCTGGCTGTAACACCGCGTTTGCCGCTAACGCTCGCCGTAAGAAAAATCACAGCCAACCAACAGGGGTGACACGACGCGCGTTGCATTTTCCTCCAGTCGGGCCGTGGTATTCTTTTTAACATGCCGCAAGTAGGCGACCTTAGCCCAAGTTTTGCGGACTATCAGCATCGCTCTTCTAGCTATCACACCGCTTCCTCTGCTTCCGCTCTCCCCTCCATCTGCTACAGCTACCGCACAGGTCTCATTGAGCATGGACATTTGTCGTCTGTATGGAGATGTATCACTGAGCGTCAACGTGTACGCATCCATATTAAACAGTGCTATAGCTGTCAAACACCACTAGACAATGTACAGTAAACAGTCAACTACTTCTGAAAGGACATGTTTGATTTTCGTGCTATACATATTGCTATAAAGGAGGGTTCAACCACTTCTTTCTTAATCACCGCAGTAACATGCGCTCTTTATCCGTACCTAGGGCTGTTTTTGCGTCGCATACAACGTTCAATTTCTTTTTTACTAATCTTTTACCGCATCGATGTCCATCATTTATAAAAATAGACAACAAAGTGGTTCAGTACAATACATCTACAAGAAACCTTGATTCATCCTAGTGTACCATAGAGGCATAATATTTTTTATCATTCTTAATATTTGTAATCACAACTCACTGAATATCACCTTTCAACAGCGCTTTCCTTAATGTGAAGAAATCAGGCTGCTAAAAATCGCGAATACATACATACACATAACTTCATTGTATACAAAGAACATTATTGTAACCGCGGATGTTATTTTTTTTTTCACTCATCCTCCTCCTCCTATATTTTACAGGTAAACCAAGACAGCCTGAAGGTAAGAAACATTGTTGACATACTCATCACGTTCCCTGATGCACCTGCTTTATACACTATGTGTTTAAGACACCATAGCGGGAAACGAAAATATTCAAATGACAACGCGTATAACACAAAAACACACGAAATCATACGGCACTGGAACAGCTACAATAACGCGTTTATTACTGCACGTTTATCATTGCGATAACAATTGTATCAACACCTTGAACGGGTTTTTACCGTTGACATGGCCGCGATGTCCCGTATAGATTGGAAACTGATAGCATCACCCCGCGCCTCGTATGTGTTACGTGGAAGTGAAAGCGCGCGTGCTTTCTGCCTTTCTTTCTGCCTGCAAGGAAAGAAGGGGAAATTTAAAAGCTTGTTTTTTCGTTGCTTCACACAATATTATGGAGAACTAACAGACGATGATACCAAGGAAAGTATAGGGGATGCTATTAGTAGTAATTGTAATGTAAATGCGAAGAGAGGAAAGTGGACGAAAAGATAACGTGCCGCCGGCAGGAGGGAACCTACGACCCTCAAATAACGCGTCCGATGATCTACCAACTGAGCTACAGCGGCGGCCATCCGTCCGTCCACTTTATAGTTTGTATATGTGACCTATAAATGTATCCTAAACGCGTTATTCGAAGGTCGCAGGTTCGCACTTTGAATTGTGTAACAATTTGTTCTTTCGCTATGGTCTGTTGACTACTTATTTTCCCAGACGGTACAGCAACTGCTCCGGAAGTGCGTTGGTGTCTGGTTCCAATGCGCTACTAAAACTCCTTTTTTCTTCTAATTAGAAGCTGTCTTTATGAGAAATCTGTAGAAACTTCCTCTCGGGTCTCTGCTGCGAACGCGTGGATGGAAATTTGTCGGTTTTATGCACACTCACCGAACTTTCCACCGTCTATAGAGTAAAATTACGAAAACACCTACCTATAACTCGCGACAACTTTCTGTGGCAGCACAGCCAAAGCTACGAAGCCGAATCACGCACTTTTTTACTACGCGTCTGCATGTAGTCCAAGAACGCTAACTTTTATATACTACGTAGCATAAAAGAAAACATAAAAACAAAAGATGTAGTTATTATGCTCAAGATCCGTCGCATTGTTACCAAGAAAACTTATTCCGTGCGGGAGTTTACTTTTTTGCTGTTTCTAGTTTTCTGGTTTTCTGGTGTCATTTCACCTTTTTCCTGCCCCAGTAAACAACGATGGCGTCGTTCGGTTGCAGCAAGTTCACATCGTGGCTTGTGAGCGAGAATGAGTGATCTGTATTCATCGAGCAGAAGGAAAAGAAGACAGCTGTGCGTCGTCAAATGTTTTGTTCCCCGCACATGCTATCACGGAGAAAGAAGTTGTGTGTCACTCTCATCGCGATAGCCGCCTTGAAAGTGACACCGGCGACCTGTCAATCTTCAGGAAGACCAGCTGCTTGAAAGCAATATTGCAATTGGAAACTGTACGTAAAAACAATGAACCTTTTTCATAAATTGCGTTCCGTACGTGGTCGGCATTTCGGTTGCCTGATATTGCTGATATAAAAACGCTAAAGATCGCGTACTTTAACACTGTACCCGTCGGCGTCTACGGCGGGAGCGGTTCTTGGCGCTTTGACATGACAGCGATATTGGAGGATAAAATCACCACTGAAAAGTTTCGCCTGGGCAACAGGCGTGTTCATGTCTATTATGCGGCTAACTGCCAAAACAGCGTTCTTGGCCAAGTAAGGAGTGCGTTTCACCCGCTTGGATTTACCCTGGCCGTGGACTTACGAACGGGAGACGCCCGCCTGTGACCAGTCGTGGCCAAGATATCTGCGACCCATCGATGACTTCGCGTCCACAAACAAATTAACGTGAGCGTCTCCAGAAAGTTGTTGCGTCTCCAAAAGAAGGAAAACGACGATACCGACCCTGTATTCACCGAAATTTAGGACATGGTTTCTTGCTATTGCGTTGAATTTCCTATCACACAGTTCCTGCTCGGCCGTGCGCCTCCCCCCCCCCCCCCCCCCCCCTTTTTTTTTTTCAAAAATAAATCTGACCACTTCAATAAAGCTGCTTCCTGTGTTCCTTAGCAATAAAGAATATTTTATTGCTTTGAAAAAAAAATGCAAGCAAGCAAAAGCAAGCATTACTGTATGGTGCTCACTTTACACGCGGGCTTGAACCGCTGGCAGATTAGCTATGCTCGAATTCGTAGAAGAACAGAGCAATGATTCGACGTATTTTTCCTTCACTGCTGCGTTCATAAGTATCTGAAGGCTTGTCATAGCTTTCGATTAAAGCTACATATAACCTATTTTTCAATACACTATTTGAAAAATAACATCATAAACCTTGGATGTTCGTGCGAAAACGTACATGTTGGATGCGCTTCCGAAACCGAAACCGAAATCCCCGCAAACGGACTACTTGGCGTAGTAACACATGTGCAGAAGCTCCGCCGACGTAGCTTTGGCTGTGCTGCCACAGAAAGTTGTCGCGAGGTATAATATTATCCTCGCAGATAACACTCGCAAGCTATCTTTAAAAGAAGAAAAACTATTTTACGAGGAAACTGTTGTATTTGATTTATATAACAAATGAGGCGAATTTGTATAGAGCCGGGTCCAATTTACGTGGAACTGAGGAAAACGCAACCCTGGCTAATTTTTCGAGTGGTGAGCCGAAGTTTGCGGAATCGAATCCCGGTGGCGGCTGCATTTTCAACGGAAGTGAAAATGCTTGGGGCCTGTGTGCTTAAATTTAGGTGTACGTTAAGGAACACCAGATGGTCGAAATTTCCGAAGCCCTCCACTGCGAGCGCCCCTTCTAATCATATTGTGGTTTGGGGACGTTAAACACCACGAATTGTTATTATTAGAAAAACGCCTTTGTTTGCTGCTGATTGCGTATGCTTGCTGCTGGTCGAATCTTCTAGAGTATGTTTTGTCAGTGCTTTCATGTCACTGTCACGGTGTTTGGAACCACCGCAGCAGCTTCTCAGTGGTGAATTACATGGAAGAATTTAGGACGACACACGCGTTCTCTGTCGCACACACACACATATATTCTATAACTTCTTAGAACGCCCGCGTAATACACGATATACAACAACCCAACACTCGCGTCATACACAATAAAGAAAGATATATCTCAACACTTCACAGTTAGCATCAAGTAAGATGTGAAAGTCGATGTGCACACATCACCCTTAGCGCCTCGCTGAAGAAACCCGGAGCGTCCCAGACGTGGCACTTTGAAGTCGCTGTGTCGGTGCAGGAAGTTCCACACGGAGTCAGGTGGCCTGGTGGCGGGTCGCAAACGAGTGCTGTCGGTGAATCGCAGGTCCACTGACGTTTAGGTGCACAGTAGGGCTGCCCAGCAAGTATCGCCAAACGTTTACAGCCATCCGCTCAAGGAGATACACGCATCGGCAGAAGCCAGTATTGCAAGTCGCATGGCTGCTTCTTCTGCCCTCCTGTAGCCGCTCCTCGTTCTAGTCACGCGCCCCTGCTTTTTCTTTTTTCTCTCTCCAGCTGCTCGCGCCACGAGAGTTTCTCGCGTCGCTCCTCTTTTGTTTATGTATTTATTTTTGTTACCCTCAATCGCCGAAGCATTAGAGAGCGGAGCGGGTGGAAAATACAAAACAGCGAAACAAAACGTGCTGTTTTATACATGAACAAGACCAAAGCAAATAACCTCTCTACTCAATGAAACGCAAGAAAAGTGAAACGTAAAAAATATAAGGGAATCACCAAGAGAAAATAGTGAATGTGGTAAAGTTATACAATACTATAAAAAAAGCAACAGAATGTAAAATTAAGAGAATTGACACACACACACACACACACACACACACACACACACACACACACACACACACACACACACAGACACACACACACACACACACACACACACACACACACACACACACACACACGCACGCACGCACGCACGCACACACACACACACACACACACACAAACACACGGAAAATCAAGAATCTGCTGAAAAACGCCGGCATCTTGACACGTGCAGACAGAAAGTCGTAGGGAGGGGGAATAGATCGGATGACTAGGAAGAGCTATCGGGAAGTAGGTGAGCTGATAAAGAATGACGAAAGAGGGAGTGATCAGAGATGGAAACGATGTCACCTGGTAGCTGATTCCAATTGTTTGATGTGACCGGTATGAAGCAGCAAGAAAATGTGTTTGTGTAGCAGAAAGTACATTTAACCTCGTGTTTGTGGTCAATCCGAGAGGAATGATAAGTGGGAGGCGTAATGAGCTCACTACGCAGTAATGGATGATGGTAGGTCTTATGGAAAAGGCAAAGGCGGAAGTACTTCAGACGGAGTGATAAAGGTGGCATTGACAAATGGTTCTTCATTGCTGTTACGCTTGATTTACGGTGATAATCCGATAGAATAAAACGTGCAGCGTTATTTTGAATTAGCTCAAGATACCTAATCAAGTTTTCGTGGTGAGGGTTCCAGATTGCAGCAGCGTACTCCAATTTCGAGTGCACAAGGGTTTTATAAAGAAGCATCTTGAGGGAAAGTGGGGCGTTGCTAAAATTACGATGTATGTATCCCAATGTACGGTTAGCATTGTTCGTGTTGACGTTAATATGAGCATTCCATGTTAGATTGAAAGAAATGGTAACGCCTAAGTACCGGTATGATGACACTTGGTGCAGATAAACATCACGCAGTTTGTATGTTGAGGAGCTATTGACTGGCGGGAGACCGTCATTAGCTTGTATTTGTTAGGATTTAATTCCATAAGCCATTTATCGCACCAATTCCTAATGTTATTTAAGTCTCTCTGCAAGATGTTCTGATCATCATCGTTACGTATTTCTCTGTAAAGCACACAGTCGTCTGCATACAAACGAACGGATGAAGAGATGCAGTTAGCTAGGTGATCAATATATATTAAAAACAGAAGTGGTCCCAAAACTGAGCCCTGTGGTACACCCGATGTCACGCTTATTTTCGGCGAGTCAAGACCGTTAACAGTGACGTACTGAAGACGGTTTGTTAGAAAGTAGTCGAGCCATGCATTACAGTACATTAGGGTCAAGGTTGAGAGAGGAGAGCTTATAGATTAGTAAAGCGTCATTGACTTTTTCAAATGCTTTTGCAAAATCCAGGAAAATGCAGTCAATTCGAGATTGTTTATCATGAATGGTGAGCAGGTGATGAGTGAAAAGAAGCAACTGGGTTTCACAGGAAAACGTGCGCCTAAAAGCGTGTTGGGCTGATGAAAAAAAATGAATTCGATTCTAAAAAATTTTGCAATATATGAGTACAGTACATGTTCCATTAGTTTACACGGAATGCTTGTTAGTGAAATGGGCCGATAGTTAAGA
>JALIZH010022249.1:0-15295 GCA_030522465.1 Rhipicephalus appendiculatus | reverse complement strand
TTCTTCTGTTTTGAAAAGTGTTGTCTCATTTACAGTCAACAAAATTAGCAGTGCTTACGTGCTCTGCAAGGAGTGCATAGTACACACGGCATAGTGAGAAGAGGGCATTTGCCAGTCCACACATTTCAGCGACTGGGTGGTATGGGAAAGTCGATCTATTTGCACTTCAAAAGCTCGGAGTCACATGACCTAAGCAGAAATGTCACACTGACGTCGCACCACCTCAGCACAATTTGAATAAGGCTGGGTTCCGCCTGGCACTGCATATGGCAGGGGTCTCAAACTCACGTGACCCGGCTGGCCGCAGAGGCTACCCAGAGTACAGCAAGGGCCGGGGTAGTGTGAAGCGGAGGGGGAGAGAGGGGGGGGCTTGAATAAGATGACAGCTAACATTGCCATTTGAAACAGATCTTTCCCACATGCCATATATCGCTGATTTTTTACACGTTTTTATGGTCACGATTCGAGACACACCCACCGATTGGCAGAATGACTGATATCCACGCCGATTCTGAAATGTAGAGTTCTCTGGTTTTGGTGGTTAAGGCATGGTGATTTAATGGATTGCATCACGAAAAGAATAACTCAGACCACTCACATTTGTGTAGCTCATGAACGTACCTATTAAGAAAATGAAAAAAAGAAATAGTTAATTGATGAAGACAGTGTGCAGGCCGCGGGCTGCACGCAAGGTTTTCGCGGGCCGCGTGTTTGAGATCCCTGCTATTTTACTGGTATTAGAGGTTGGGCTGTGTCACTGGGGGGGCCAGTAACCTCAGCCATAAAGCTTCGCGTTTTCACTACTTTGCCAGCACCACTACAGCCAGACCCAAGGTCAACTCTACCAACTCTGATGTGCCACTCTACCAATGTCTTCATACGCGACGTTTCTGTCATAAGCTGCTGAGGTAAAAATAGACTCTCCCGAGTACTGACTGTGAGCACAAAGTAGGAGAGTCATGGCATGCTTTATCTTAAAGGGCCACTAAAGAACCTCCGATCATCTTGAGCACTGTTTTTATTCACCGGACGAGGGCGAATGAAAACGGTGAATGCGTGCGTATTCAATAAAACATTTAATTAGAAGCATGGGTGTGCATTCGTTATTCTCAGCGGCTCTTTCGCTGCCATTTTGAATTTTGATCCATGACCGAGCAAGGCCCCCCCCCCCCCCCTCCAAATCTTGTCGAATTATCCATCACCGTAAGGGGGGCGCTTGCTCGGGATTTTATGGTAGTAGTTGAAAATGAACAAGGAGCTGGGAAAGCAATGCCTGTGCTGTTGCAACTGATGTCAAGGCAACAAAAAAAAGTTGCGACATCAATGTGGAATATCTTATCGGATGTCATTTGCACAGGTCGCAGAGCTCGTGCTGAAGTGCGCCGCTCTGAAAGTACTTGCCAAAGGTGTTCGGAGCACTCAGTTTCTACAAGCCTAATGTGACATGCAAAGCCAGAATGCTCTGGATCGCTTGAAAATAAGGAGTCAAGTGCACCCATACGCTGCCTCGCTGCGGATTGTGTGCTTAAAAAAAAGGTCACAGTTTCACTGCAGGGGCAAAATAATGAACGCGCCAACTCCTTTAGAATCCGGTCTCGCGTAACTCAACAAAATTCTGGCGTAAGGGAATACGGCCGCTACAGAGAGTGAAGTGGTGTTCATGCTGTCTGTCGCCTCAACGCAAAGTAGCGAGAGCACAATGTACAAAGGTAGGTGCCGTCTAGAGATGTCTGTCAAGTTAGCTCGTGTGACCGATCAAAGTTTGCAGTTGGTTTCCGAGAGACACAGCCCCTCCAAGACCACTTCATGCTCCCTTGCCTGATGCGAACCAACTGATGCGTTTCATTTCTGCTTGAGCTGCAACTGTCTGCAGCCTCCACAAGCTTTCACTTGCACATAGAACATGTGACGCACGGGGCGATGTTGTCTATTCGGACTTCATACGGAACATAATCGTGACGGCAAAAATGTGCTTCGAGTGTCCATATAGTCGCTATGGCAAGAGAAATGCTAAGTGACTGCAGTTTGCTGTAGAGCCTCAGCCCATGAGATGAGAGCATACTCGAAAATAAGAGACACTGCTGACTTTTCAACTGCTCAACGTAATGGAAAATCAACAATGGAACGAATTGCATCCTCAAAGCATATTTTCTTTATCAGACACAATATTAATGAAAACTAACAGACCATGTACAAAAAAAAAAAAAAAAAAGCAGCACAAGAAACATGCGACTGTCACTGAAATGTATTGCAGCCTTTCTGCTTCTTTTCTTGGTTCTCTGCATAACCAGCTCCCATGCCAGCATTGTCTGTTAGTTCTCATTAATATTGTGTCTAACAAAGAAAAACGAGCCCTAAAATTACCCCTTCTTTCCTTCATCCTCAAAGAATAGGGTTTTATACACTGTCACATCACTTTAACTTTCTGGCTGCTCATGCCAGCGATCTTCCAGGTTTTAAACATGAGTTATATTGCCAGAGTTGATGATTGAACAGGTGCAAAGTATTGTTGAATTAAAGGAAGCCTATTTTGTAGATGGCACGACAGCCAGTATGCGAAGCTGCCAATGGCATGAAAGAAGTATGCATGCGGTGGTGGCTTAGTGGTTAGAGCGTTGTGCTTCTGTTTTGGAGTACAGAGGTTTGATTGTTTCATCGGGTACCCACATTGAATTTTATTTTGGGAACTGTTTGACATGATAGAAGCAGCGGTGGCCATGGCTAGGAAAAACACAGGAGGGGGGGGAAGGATTCATGAAGGAAGATTTGCTTCATTCAACATAACTGCTTATACTTTTGACCATACACACTGGCAAGGAAAAGCAGTTTTTTTGTCAGGACAAGGACAAGAATCCCTGCCTCGGCACTTGCCCTCATTGAAATGTCAGCTCTGGTACGAAGCACGACTTTCTTGCTTGCGGGCTAGTTGGTTCATACTGGACCTACTAGTGACGTATAGTACACAGCACATTACTAGTCCCTTGCACCATCAGTTTTGGTCACATTAAGGTCTCAATCTTACCGCAATGCCTTTCTCTAGTTAAAAATGCTTAGGGCCACCTAACTCCTCAACTGCACTGCTTCCCGTCTCGTGCAGTCTTGAGGTGCGGAAGCATGTCACACATCAGCTCTTTAAAAGCTAATCACATCTGCAAAGCTGGAACATGTTTTGCAACTTTCACACAAACTAAAAAAAATGCGCCCACCTCCCCGAAGGGAATCGTGAGGAAATGCGAATGCATTTCGCGCGCGCTTCACTCCATTTATATATGGTGGTTGTGGTTCGAAGAAGGAAAAGGCGCCTGATTTCTGCAGCCCGGTCGGGAGCAAAGCGCAGCGCCTTTTTTTTTGCTTTTTCTTGTTTTTTTAATTTTTTTATTTATTTTTTTAAATTTTTTTTTCATATATAGCTCCGCCGCAGTCCGCTTTTAGTTAACGCGCACGCTGCGAATTCTTATTGTTCAACAACGCACAGGAGAAATCTCCCACTGGCACCACCTTGGAGGTCAAGATTCATTGCCATATATGCGGGGTGGCCAGTGAACGGTTGTGCAGCGCGAGCAGTCGGTTTTTTCAACCAAGAAACTCGCTAGCAGACGCTGCCTGTGTCGGCGTCGCGAGGCGAGAGAGGGAGAGGGGGGGAGCGTAGGAGAGGAGAGAGAGGGGGGCGCGCATGCGCAGTGGGAGTGTGGACGCTGCGGGCAGAGATGCCTAGAGAAGAGAGGGGGGGGAGCGTAGGAGAGAAGAGAGGTGGGACGCGCATGCGCAGTGGGAGTATGGACGGCGCGGGCAGGGATGCCTAGAGGAGAGAGGGGGAGCGTAGCAGGGGAGAGAGGAGGGGAGGCGCATGCGCAGTGAGGGTGTGGTTGCGGCGGGGAGGGATGCCTAGAGGAGAGAGAGGGAAAGAGGAGGTTTTTTATTTTTATTTTTTTTTTTGAAAGGGTTTGCGCATGCGCAGTAAGGGTGGTCACGCCGCACACCACCGCCACCGGATTAAGCTTCGCCATAAGATGCTTCACATCTAACACCTGCCGGCGCGCACACCTCCTCAACCTATCCTCCTCCTCCGCGGACAACGCCAACGCCGCACAACGCCAACGCCGGATGCCTGACATAGCCCGACTATGAAATGCATTCGCATTTTAAAAAAAATGTTTGAAACGTGCTACACTGCCAGCTGCGCCCTGCAACTTCCATTGTGATTCAACACGGAGCGTTATGTTTTCTTGTGGCAAATTTTGACCCGTGAAATGCTAACGCAATCCAAGCATTTGCTTGAGGATTAACCCATTAAGGCCCACGGAAGAACTACTGGTCCGCTTTTATTGATATTTTGCATATAGGTATATTTAACCATACTAGACAACCGCACGTGCAAATTTTCATAGAGTTATGTGTATTTCTTCAGGAGTTATGATACTGTACTATAAAAAGTATGCTGGGCCTTCCAGATAGCAATCGGCAAGGTGACTTGATGCAAGAATGGCGAGTACCCTGGGCCTTTGCCAAACGAATAACGAAGTTATCTTGGCCCATGCAACTTAGTCAAGGACTAGTGCTTCATGGAAAGCGTAACGTCATGCTTTTGGCGACATCATTTTGGTGTATTGTGGCAGAATTCAACTGTTTTGCCAGCTTCTTGTGAAAATATCCGTATGGATAGAGGGTAATAGCAAGCACAGTGGACGCTGGAGATCTTTGATACTTCTGTTGGGTACAACAAGGCGCAGTCAGTATTTTGCTATTATGTGACTAAAGGACAATATTCAACGCGTAGAGGGTCTGCTGAAGCCTCCAGGGTAGTAGCAGACCAGTTATGCGTTGTCTGCAGCTATTTTGATCATCTGGGTAAATAGGGGCTGGTACTACATTTCTCAGGGATGAACATTTTCTAGTCATTTGCCGCTTGATCGTAGAGCTCAAACCCCCCTCATGGCATTGTTACTGCGGATAAAGAAGGAGGACAGTGGCTCTACGTTTTTTTTTTTCAGTGAATGGCCACCACGAAAAAGAGCATAGTGATTCAACTGGGGTAGTCTTTCGTCAGCATAGCAACTATGCTGTTGTCTTTACCATTGTCGAAACAAGGCTGCTTTCCTGAGTCAAAACAGAAGTTATTTTACCCACGTTCCTTTCGTTCCATGTTTTTTTATCGTTCGCAGAGAGCATCTATTCGTACCGTCATTTCCCTCCTCCTCCTAATTGTTCCCATGTTAGGGTCAGAATCGACAATTAAAACATGAAGATGCTCTCGTATATTCACAGCGACATCTTTCGCAGCCTCATGAGTCTGAGGTAACCGAAAAAACGGCATTCATAACAAAAAAAGCCTGTTCAATCTATGATGCAACGCACAACAAGAGTTACATGTATGATCCCACGAAGTCCCAGTGTACTAAATAAAGTACAGCAGTATTTGATTACTCCTCACAGCAAAACTATTCACTCTATAGGCTTCTCGCGCTTTGCAAACACTGAATTGCTCTTGCTGAAGCAGAAGCGGTCCGTTTTTTCAACATATAAGATATAAAACTTCAAATTAATTTAGAAAAAGTAGTACTGACCACGGTCCTTTAACAGGCTCTCATTTTCCTAAAGTTTGACGACTCATAAAACAGAAAAAATATAACCGAGTCAATATTCCAAATTAGGATTATCTTGCTGCAACATTTGGCATCGAAAATTGTAATGAGCAAGATCAGAATATTTGGTTTTGTATTTTCTATTGCCGAAAAAGGAAGTGTACTTTTTAAAGTACAGTGGGCCCTAATGGGTTAAAACATTATTATAAATGCACTGAAACATTATAAATGCACTTTCTTCTTTTAGACATAAGACTAAACATTCCTGCTTTTTGTATTTTATCTGGTGATTCCCTTTCCACAGTTCTTTTTAGCTTCTGGAAATAACCATACTTAGGTATGCTGAAATTAGTAATGTTGTTATTTCTGACGTATGCATTAGTCATCTGCATTTTCTGTGTTTCTGAAGTATGCGTCATCATCTTTCTCAATTTCTTTTGCTATGTTGAGGAGTGGAGTATTATAACCCAAGGCAAGCATTTTTTTCTCATAGTAAACTTGAGTTATAGTACCGTGAGTACATTCATGCTCGGAAAGCCTTATAGTATTTATTTTGGCTTTTTCTGTGTAGCTTATACTGACTCTCTTGTTTATTGTATTCTCAGGGGCAAGTGGCCGTGATGAGTAGCCATGCTGCAGGTTGAAGCCTTCCAGGGGAACTTCGTTGAATACATCTGTTCAGTAATTTTTTATTCACATTAACTTCAGTTACATTACCCTAACGTTCAAAGACTGATTAAATTTATGTTCAATAAATGTCTTTGAAAATGATGTGCTGTCTGCTGCAGTAAATCTTGCAGGTCTTAAGGACTCTGTGTAAGCATGCAGGTTGACGGCAGCGTGTGCTTGATGATAATGCCCGGCTTTTTAGGGCTCCCGTTCCAAACGTTGCTTTAATTTTGTGAATGAGAACTTTTTCCCATGCACTTCTCAGACTTGCTGCATGTAGTTGGTGTGCTAGACCTGCGGTCCCACTGTTGTCTTGCTCATTGCCGCTGTGCTATATTTTATAGAAAGCATCAAACCTGTGAGGCTGGCCTGATTGCTGTCACAATAATATGACGACAGCTGTCAGGCCAGCCTCACACCTTTGATGCTTTCTATAAAATATAACACAGCGGCAATGAGCAAGACTGCAGTGTCTGCAGGTTGAACACACCAACCACATGCAGCAAGACTGCAAAGTGCAAAGAAAAAGGTTTTAATTCATTAAATGACAATGTCCATGTATGACTATTATATGTCTACTGAGTGTCCATGTGCAACGTACCTGCAACCTATCACGGCGGAGCATTTACAGTTGCAGGTACATCTAATATTCGTAATTTGGATTTTTATGGTCTAAGAGACGTTCATAATATCCACGAGAAACATATCATAGATGTCTATGCGATATTTGTGGTTCACTGGGAGTTAGAGCAAAGGAAAAAAAAGGGTTCGACGGAAATTTGCTTTGCGGTAAAACATGCATGTTTGCCGTGAGCATATATCGAGGAAGAGCTTATGCAAGTTCACACGCTTTGCGTTCAGTCAAAGTACGAACCCTGCAGCATTCAGAACCGCTTCTCATCTGGCGATCTAAGTCATTTGTTGCCCCGAGGTTATGACGAAGGTGGCAATTAGACCAGCTGTTAAAAAAAGAAACTCTCAATTGAGCAGACTTGTGCCCAGAAAACCAAGTTCACTCGATCATTGTACACTCGCAATTTATCGGCCATCATGGCCTCCGATAATCTAATCGCCGGTGGAACGCATCGTCTTTTTAAAGGGACCCTGAAACGGTTTTGACGATTTTGTACAAACACATTGGGCCAGTAGACCAAGTCCTAAGGCTCATTTACAGACTAATTTAAGCTCTCTGCTTAGACTGTGTAATTTATTACAACGCTATAAAGCTGCGAATCGCTGCAGATCACTGCGGCTCAGCCCAACGCGTTTTCAAGCGCCCCTTGCGAGTACGACATGCAGTGTGGGCACGACGTCACTGGGGCTGCGGTGTGCGCACACGAAAAATTGGCTGGCAGGGTGGCGGCACCTGTCGGAGCAGATATCAACCACTCCGCGATATCTCTGTTGCCAGACGGCGTGCGTGCTGCCGGGCGCACTCGGCTATGGTCTCCGAGATGCACGCAACCTGTCGGCGTGCAATCTCGGAGGTGATCACTGGGCGAAGCTCAAATCGTCGAGTGTGCTCACGTGAGCTCTGCGATCGCCAGCGATGCCAGCGTGTCTCATGAGTTGAGGAGGCAAGGCAGGGGTGAGAAGGAGGGTATGATATAATTGTCCGTAGCCGCCTTGGTACACGGCGTGCCGCTAAATTTGTGGTGCCAATTGTTCGATGATGCTCTAGTCTAAACGCTGACAAAGCTTCAAATAACCGTTTCAGGGTCCCTTTAACATGATCGAGTGATTGAACGTTATCGCGGAGGCTTAGCTACAGAATGAACTCGACTACCCGTGTCGTGCACGCAAATAGCTCTAAAATAGATGGGTTCTCAAACTGGGTTTTCGCTAAACCCCTGAGTTCCGCGAAACCCAGGACATCCGCGAGCAGCCAGAATAGTGCAACCTGCTCCCTCATTAGCAGCTAGAATTTATTTATTTACACAAGCAAATCTGCATTGCATTTTGCATTTAACGAAACCAGCGCACGCCGCATTCGCGGACCCGTGGCGACAGAACGCGCAGATCGCCGGTAGCGCTGGTAATGCATGCCCGCGTGATTCGTGAGTGTTCTAGCTAGATCTAACGAGCCCCTCGACGTTTTATTCGTGGCTCATGGCGCGTCGGCGACTATGGCAGTTTTCCTACACGGTGATTTGCCACTGCCCCAGGTGAAAATGTATGACTGGGAATCCAACTGGTTTCAACTGGCATTAACTGGGATCAACTGGTCCCAGTTGCAGGCCAACTGGTTTCAGTTGGGAACCAACTGGGTACGATTGGTCCCAGTTGCAAGTGGTTCCAGTTAGCAGCTGGTCCCAGTTACAGCTCAACTGGCCGCCAACGGGGACCGTGACCAGTTGAACTGAAAGCAGCTGGTCCCAGTTGGAAACCATAACCAGTTGAATTGGAAGCAAGTGGTCCCAGTTATGCTCTAACTGGAAGTGCGACATGTTGTTCTGGTAGTACTATTCTTCACACTTAAAGAAAAAAAAATGAGCTCGAATGTACATATGACGTAGCATTGTTGCACTTGAACAAATGGGCTTTATCGGAAAGTTTTTTCTGTCTTACCCACAGAAGGATACCGGATCGCTAGCCTAGTAAGGGGCCGATATTAAACAGATAGGACGATGAGAAAATTAGCGTCTCATGGTTTGCGAATCAATTATCTTTTCTTATATTGTCGTCATCCCCTGTGCGTTGTTTTAACCTCACTGACTCGATCAAAATAATAATATCGTGGAATATTCCGTTGCGCAAATGCGCAAACACATTGCGCTCAAACGTACGCTTGTTTGATCGAGCTATGTTGGTTTTGTAATCAAAACGCGCAACGAGCGCTTTGGTACACGTAAGACGCGTCGCTTCGAGCATTTAGGCTTAGCTTTAAGCCTTTTGTTTTGCAAAAAATAAAACAGGCTTCTGTACCTCCGGCGCTTCGTTTGCGTACGTGAACACACTGTTCATATGCTGCGCGGCTCCTGAAGCATGCAGTGTATAAGAGGCGGGCGTTTTACGCGACGGGGACACAGGGAATCGCAAGTCAATGCATTATCGGGCGCTCTATCATCAAGAGTGATATCAGCTCCCGCCGCCCCGCTTTCGATTGTCTTCATGCTCAAGAAAAATTGTTAGGGGTTGCGCGGCACTCTCGAAAAGTCGTTGGGGTTCCCCAAGGCCAGACAGTTTGAGTACCAGCTGGTCTAAAGCAATCTAAATTTCTCAAGCATTCCAGCGCGGCCTGCGCCGATCACATTTTCGTGGGTCTAGTTCTACACACCCAGGCAAAACTAACAATAAAATTATATATAGTGATCTCGGCCGTCTTAAACTACAGTTATAATTGTCACATGGACTTTACAGCTATACATATATATCATGCAGCGAAGTATCGCTGGTATGCCTTGCACAACTTCTTTCATTTGCAGTGTGTAATGTACGTCTTGCATAACATATCTGGTATAAAGCTGCAATTTAATATTTACAGAAAACTTCGTGGCTTCATTGCAATAACTCTTGTTGTGCAGTGAAAATGTATGTGCACACTATGCATATGTGACCATACTTAAAATCATCTGCAGTACTAATTAAACAGTACTAATCCTGCAGTTCCCTGCAAATCCGTTTATCTCAGAAAGGTATATTTAAAGTTTTTCACCATATACGTAGCATTTTGAAACCTTACTTTCTGGCAAGAGTGGTATACTCATTTTCTTTTTCATACCAGATTTGGACCTTCTGCTCCTACACTTGACTCTGCAATGAATGACTCCCACAGTTTTTGTGGAGCACTTGTTTGGAATGTGCGTGGTAGCACACACTGCAGGTGTACTATTGAATGCGGCTTTTTCTAGGGAGGAATCAAACAGCGCTGTAGATGAAATAGAGAGAAGGCAACAGACACATATATGTTGTGTCTGTCATTTTCACCCCATCTTTTCTTCATGGTGCCAGTCAATTTCTTTCCCATAAAGAAATGTATGGTTTAATCCAGTCCATACGAATGCAGCCTACAAATTAAGACATCTGCTAAGTGTGACCCAGCAAGAACAGCCCTAACTTGCCACAGAATGTTTTGCCACTATTGTGTTTAAGCTTGCTTAGCAGAGACACATGCTAAAGAATGACTGGAGAAATCAGTCATAACAAAATGAAATAATTACATCGAGGACGGCGTGGATGCAATATTGCTTCTCACCTTGGTCTCTCGTTTTATCTGCTTCTCTGCTGACATAATCACATAGCTATGTTCATTGTTGAAAAGAACCCTATCAGCAATTTGTCACCTAACCTCTACTCCCTGCTGGAATGTACCTTTACCGTAGAGAACATGTTTTTCTTTACTGTGTTTCATACATGGCTAGAGCAGTACCCTTGGTATCAACGAAGCCACAGAAGAAACCAGGGTATGAACATCGCTTTATTTTAAGGCACACAAGACTCACATCCTATTTTGAAGCTGACAGGTATGAGATGGAGGAAACCAACTTTTTTTGTACTTACTGTGAATGAAACACAAGATTTATTATTTTTACAAGTTCATGCAGCAAGAAGGCAAGAGTGAAGGTGCATTCGTAATTTGGCAGAATGGTAGACAAATAATGGAATAAGACATATTGAAGGTAGGCCTGTTAGCGCCCACCTTTATCTTTACGTCTGTGTCGTGTTTCTTCCGTTTATGTATCGCGCTAATACAAGCCAAGTTCTGTTAGAAGTATCTTTGTAGGTGGTCTCCAGGCACACGTGCTTCCAGACAATGCACTCAGCGCTTGAAAAGGCAGAAAATGAGAAATAGGCAAATAAGTTCGTTAATGTAGACGAAAAGTGTGATGCGGAAAAGCAATATGGTAATGTGTAGAGCACAACCCGTGGTCTTGATCTCAATTTTTTCAAGCTGTAGAGGATGGGCAGGTTTGGAAACAGCTGGACCTCATTGCTCAGTTAATAGTAGCTTTACTTCGAAAAATATTTCCATGAAGAGGTTCACTGAGCTCAGTGCTTTTCAGGTGCACTGGGAACTCTTCCTGGAGAGGACAACAATAAGTCTATTTGTGAGAACACGCAGCGTCTGCCATACATTAAATGACAATGCACCTTCGGCTGCTACCTGCAGTGATGTGAAGCACAATCAAATTAAAGCGCATCTCTCACATGCAGGTCAGTGCATGTGGCAATCCAGCTTTCAGAAGTGGATTGTTATTAGACATTAATTTCATATATTAAGTACTCCAATGCAAAACAATAGAAATGGACTGGGCATGCAACACCAAGATTCTCCAGGTACTCATCATAAGGAAGATACGTGTGCTGCGTACTTGGCGGGCATTCTTCCCTGAATGCTGGCAGCAACATTAAGTAGTTTTGAAACTGAACAGGACACGGGAGTGCGTGTCTCTTTCCTTACTGTTGTTGTTGTGGCATACTTCCGCTGAAAAAACAGTCATCCGCCTGGTATTTAAGATGTGGAGGGGAGGATGGGATTTTGAGCAACAGTGGATGCGGACAAGTGAAATAGTGTCATTATTCCGTATGCAGAGAAAGTAAGAAAGCTATCATTACTGTGCATTAAAGAGTAATCTGGAAATCTATTTTGAACTTTTCAATACATTTGCTTGCATAAATACTTTCACTGAAAAGCAAAACAGTGGTAAGTTAATCAAAGTGCTTGGAAAACAGTGCCACCTGATGCTATGCAATTTGACGTTTGCTGATACTCCCGGAAAGAAAAATGTGAACAGCTGAAGTTGCTCCTCGTGAAGTATCACAGACCAGGCACAGTGTGCTGTCACAGATAAATATGGCACCCATAAGTGCATACAAGGTAATCAAGATTTTTTGGCAATAAAGTGCATGTACGGCAATTTTGCATTAAGCACATAGCTATCAACTAGTCGTGTGTGCACTGTGGGAGCATCTGATGCTAGTTGCTGGGAAACTGAAGATGGCAATGATTTAACATGGAAGAAAGCTTCCGCCTTCATCAAAGCCATGAAAGCTGCCAAAGGGCACGCCACATCAATGCTTTCATGGTGTCAGGAACAACCAGCCATGAGGGAACTCTACTGGCAAAATGGGCATCGTCACTTGTGAAGGACTTAGGTATGTAGAATACAGCTCCACACAGTCCACCTCGACACCAACTGGAAACAAAGGAACAATTCTTGCCAGGAAGCTGCGTTGTCTCGTAAGACAGCAGCCGGACTATAAAGCAGGCCCACATGCTGCAGATGTGGCCAAGGGCACCAACCCTTGTGTTGTCATATTAGGGCAAGATGCTTTAGTTGTTCTAAGATAGGAACTTGGCTTGCACAAAACGCTAAAAAGAACAACTTCATTAAAGAAGAAGAAACATCGAGTGTTCAATTACATCCGTACAGCATTCAATTGGCTAAGAAGGAAAGGTCGACTTATATGGAAAGAAATCCTGGGTCAGCTTTAGATATTACTTTGGAGAATGAGCTGATTAGGCATTATGGTAAAAGGGAGTTAGAACCAGTTAACTGTCATTTGTTCACTCACAATGACACGAAAGCTAGACCACTTTGTCCATTAATTAACTTAGGGTCAATGACATACATGTAAGGCACTGCAAATAAGTCCTAAACGTTCAATTATGCTCTTGTACGACATTATCTAAATGTTTAATAAGGTCGCCACCTTTTAAATGCTTTTTTTGCCCAACAAGTACTGTCATCCCACGAGGATACAATTTTTTTTTTTTCTTCTCCGGCAATTCATGTTTGCTTACCAATCCCAGATTTCTTTATGTTGGCAAACCGCCTGTCGCTCACGCATCTATGTATCCTCGTGGCGATTAGTTTTCTCTTACGGGCGCTTTCCACTTGTTGCACAAAAAAAAAAAATAATTATTACCTAACTGGTTTTTAATCTCTCAAGGGGATTGATACTAGCTTGTTTATAGCTTACAAGGGTGCGATTTCACGCCGAACAAAAGGCATCTGTGGGCAGGGGAACCTGGAGGGTGCGAACCGCACGTACATATCTAGGCGTCGAACATTTCTTTATGTAAAACTATCGATCGTGCGGCTGTATGAGGCTTGAGTAGTGCCATACCGGCACTTTCAATTTGATTTGGACGACTCGCTTCTGTATTTTGCAATCGCGATAGGATCCCAATCGAAATTAAATCGTGTAACGCTTGCATGGCTTAACCGAGAGAAAAAAATCGGCCTCGCAAACCAATAAAGTGGCTGAAATGCCATTCATTCATTCATTGATACATACGACGAATACGCGGCAAAACAATAAAAAGCAGGTTGCCGAAGCATATGGTCAAGTACAGTGAAAAACATACTTTCACGCACAGTAAAATTAGTGCAACGAAAGGATTACTACAACGCTGACACCGCACACGAAAAAAAAATCTAATATCAACGATCAAAATAACGCTGAAGCACGTAGTGACAGCGCAAGTTCAGGCGCTGCAAACACCATCCGCGTTAATAAAGCACGCGGGCAACGATAACAGTGTCCGCGCCCGCCACAAGAACACCGCAATCAACACTCCTCCAGCACAAATTACGTAAAACTTCGGTACAGCATGGGTACGCAAAAATATAAGCCTCCATAACGAAAAATCGCATGTGGTTGCCGCGAGCGTCTAAATGTCGTACAGAGTCCGTACCTAGAGAGAGAATCTCTAGGGAGTTTTCGATCTAGGGACTTGCGATGGTGGTGCCGTCACTTGGTAGCGGAGCTTTTTGTAACGACGCCGCTTCGCCAGCCGGTGTGCGTAGGCATTCCGCCTGTTAAACCTACCTAACCGATCAGTTTCACTGGCGCAGCGGGCTAACGTGCCGTGCTCGGAGCAGAGAGGTCGGTGGTTCGAATCTCGATAAAGTTCTAAACTTTTTTTTTTTTCTTTTTTGAAGTACTGTTCTAATAGTATAGCATTAATCCTCCACGGGCGCCGCTAATATATTTTTTTTTTCTTTAAGGAAATGGCCTTCGTGACAGCGGCGGGCGCCCCAACCCACGTCGCTGCCACTCTTTCGCTGTAATGACACAAGCCACTTGAGCAAAACCTGGCAAAATATTTGACTGGCCTTATAGTGAGCAGTAGCCTATACATAGTTTTCATTGACGTCACCGTGGTCGCCATATTGGAGTCCACGCTGGTTGAGATGCTGCGTGAACTCTTACTCGAACGCGTGGAGCAAATAACGGTGACATCCGATTAGTGCCGGTGCCTCCTCGCGTTCCTTTGTGTTCACCCTTGGCGCTGCTGGCGAACAGAAGAAAGCGGGGAGAGCACAAAAGAACGCGGGGACCGAACGACTGTTACGTTCTCCCCTGCACTGACTCTCTCTAATGCGATAAGAAGTCACGGTGGCCGCCATGTTGGTGCACTGAGCGCAGAGAACCTGTCTGTGACGTCACGTGAAAACTATGTATAGTGACGGCAGGTAAGGATAGGCGCTAGTAAAACTGGCCTTACAGTGAGCAGTAGCCTATAGTGACGGCAGGTAAGGAAAGGCGCTAGTAACGTCTGGACTTAACGACAGCGGTGGCAACAGTTACGCCTGGACGTAACCCTAGCCACACCGATTAAGCAAATGCAGTCATAGATGTTCTCTGAGGCAGTCACGACGAAGTCGCTACGGGACACCGGATCGCGTACTACGCTGCCGAAACGCAAAGCTGCAGGACTCGCGGTCATCGTCCATCGTCGTCGAAGCAGAGACAAGAGACGAACGCTGAAAATCGCTCCAGCAGGGCGCTAGCTCGAGAAAACACACCGGCCGGCGAAGCAGCGTACGAAGTGACGGCACCGACGGCATCACCATCGCAAGTCCCTAGATCGAAAAATCCCTAGAGATTCTCTCTCTAGGTACGGACTCTGAAAAGCCGCAAATGTTTCACAGATCCAAGACAAGTTGGGTGAAAATAGCGTTTCGTTATTTTCACCGGGTCAGAACAGTCTATGCCGGCAGGGGCATTCCTGCTACAGTCATGGCTACAGTGGCTAGAATACTACTAGAGTGACCTAGAATAGGGGGAGTGTCCAAAGCGCCGGGCGAATGCAT
>JALIZH010022248.1:0-50220 GCA_030522465.1 Rhipicephalus appendiculatus | reverse complement strand
GTTAATATGCATCGATGAGCACCGTCGTTCAACACTGCAGACCCTATGTGGTCTCGCAATTTGAGCTTCGGAGAGTCGCCGAAGTTGCGACTTTCAGGCAGCCTGTGAACTATTGTTTAGAATAAAGAAATACGAAGTTATACGCAGGTTTTTTAGCTTGGATATTGTGAAGTTATGTCCAAATAGTCAGCGATGTCATCCAGTAGCATAGCCAGAATTTTTTTTATTTTTAATTTTTTTGGGGGAGGGGGGCGGAGTTACCATACTTTATGTATATTCGTGGGTGCGTTTGTATGCGTACGTGTATATATACACAAGCAAAATCAAAAATTTTCAAAGGGGGAGGGGGGAGGGAACGTTCTATCACTCCGCCCCCCCCCCCCCCAACCCTGCCTGGCAATGGCCCTGACGTCATCGTGTAGGTTAGTTTGTTCACTGATATGGTAAAAGGACTACTTTCCAACACCCGGATGTCATTGCAGCCCACCAAAGATACAGCCCGAGTTGGGTGTCTCACAGGTTCCGCAATCCAGTTCTGCTTCCCCGAAATAGGCTTCCAGATCTGTATCCAGTATTCCCTCGGGCTGCTCAGCGGCACATGAAAAGCCAGTGTGCGAGGCGCCATTTTTCTGCGGTCCCGTCAGCCGAAGGCCACGCTCCATAATATCTCATCCTCACTGTTTTAGCGCGAGCGACAACAACCCCTTCGCTATCGGTGGGCAAGACTATCCTTCTGAACAATGTGACTCATTTTATACCTTGTGTACTTAAAGGAGAGTGTGCACTTCGTTGCCCGATGAACGAACTACCATACGGTGGATATTCCGCGTAAAAATTAAGTATACGTGTATTTTTTAAAAAAAGGAAAGCAGGACAGTTATTTATAGTGTATAATTTTATCTTCTTGTTCTATGGAAGAGAGCAATTACCTCATTTTTATCTAATTGAATAGAACGAAAGCGGATCAGTTATAACGAAGCATTGCATTTTCACGACTTGTGTATACCTCCACTTGCCCGAGAAAGCGACGTGCAGAAAACTGCAGTCAATTTGTTTTAACCGAAGAACCACACCGGAATAAAGAGATGCGGCTTACCTTGAGTCCACGTAAACGTATTGATGATATAGAGCCCTCTCGAGCCCCGTTTTGCGGTCATTAACAAGCACGGTGTCCCGGCTGTCTCCTTCTAACTGGTTGACACGGACTTGGTAGAAAGCGCCACTGGTCGCTATCTAGAGAAGGAAGAAAATTTTATAGATGCTCTTCCCACTGGTGACCACTCCTCGTCACCATGTTAACGTCTGGGCGCGGAGAACATTTTTCTCTCAAACCGGCCAGCAAGCTTGCAGTGTGCTGCCACCTAACAACAAAAACATACAAAGACAAGCGGCGCAGCGCTGAAAGCAACATAGGCGAAGGATGGCATTCAGCTCTACGGCTATCGTGGAGCGAGTGCATCCTCGAATGACTGAAACGTCGCTCTCACGATTCATAGCAGCCCATTTCTGGCTTAGGACAAGGTGGCCTATTTTAAAGTATTGCCAGATTGAGTTTGCTCCGTTGCAGAAGAGCCCACATCGCGAGCCCGTGTGACTTCCCACGTACAATATTATGGGATTCAGGCAATACGAAAACAACACTGACGAATGCTATATACAAGTAAAACAGGGCGACTTTCAAGTGAAAAGGTAGGACGATAATATTTAACTAACCAATGTGGCTACAGAAAACCTCGCGACGCTGATGTGTGTACGCTGTGAACTATCATTGAAAGCGCAAGTTGCCACATATTTTCAAGAAAACCTCGCGTCTCGCAAGAACGAATCAGATTGATTCGTGCCACGGAGGGCACGGTCTGTTCACTGATGCAGGAAACATGGAAAGGTCGTAGTGTTCGCTTCTTCCTAACGCGTTAACACTGAGGCTAGCACAGCTGAACAAAAGAGTGACTGCGTAGTACTGCCATTGCGTCTACTAACCCTCCTCATGAGGAAGCTCTTGAACGCCGCTTGGCTGCGCGACAGTCTATGGGCATTGCGAATACCAACCGCAGCAGGTACGTAACCCTCCCGGTAAAGCGAGGTGGGCAACGCAAGAGGTTGCAGAATTTCACAATTTAACCCAGAAATGTGTGACGTGAGTCAACAATTTGCCCTCATAAGCCTATGTCAGCCAGCACTGATCATTGCCAGTTCGATTTCAATACATAACTTTATACGACAGTTTTTACCTTCTATTTTACATACCTAAGGCACCTATTCCAAACTTCCGTCGGGAAATTGTTTTTCCCACAAGCCCCAAAAAATGGGGCGCAAGAGAAATACCTTGCAGTTACATAAAATTCACAGTCCTGATTGACTATCTGTAGAATTCGACTGGCGTTAGTGACTACCCTAGCTTTCCCCAGCCACAGTATATAAATACAACGACCAGTTTAGTGACACACAGGTGAGTTTAAAGGCAAAAGCCTTTATTGGCTCATACTCGCGTCCGTTCGTCCGTCCATCCGCCCGTCCGTGCCATGGGACGGTGGCACCTGTGGCCTCTCCCCCTTACAAGTTCTCACCAATCACGGGATGGCACAGCGGCGGCATCCGACCGCTCCCACGCGCACGCGTCTCCCCTGCAGCCCGATGACAATCTGACCACTCGTACAAGAAGAGAGACGCGCGCATTGCGGTCTATTCTGACCAATCCCGTCTCAATCGGCACAGGCTTTCGCCGAACACACTTTGGAACTTACAACGTGTTCTTGAATTTTTTCCACATCATTAACGGCGGATAAGAAGCGAGTATTTTTTCTCTTGTTTTTTTTGACAAGGAAAATTGGATGGATGAATAATTGTGAGGGTAGGATGACAAAGAGGGTGGCTGGGAGAATGATCGGCAGGACAGAGAACAGGCGGATGGATCGATTGGCGGATCGAAGCTGCTACGGATGACCTCTTTCCTTTGTGCCTCTTTTTGCACCAAGTATTGGCAGTTAAGACACGTGGTTTGTATCGCAATGTATTGATCTTGGGAGAAATGGCTTTCACCAAGAACTATTGATAATCACTGTTACAACACCAAGACTCCACCATTGTGGTACTTTTCCGCAGTTGGTAGCAGTGGAGAGCTCATACCAAGCCCTCCAACGCTGCTATCCCCAATCATGAAATGACAAAAGCGATAACCTGAAATTACGTTTAAAGGAATAGGTCTTAAAAATTAGCTCAGATATCACGCATACTGCGCTATCGTTTCTCTTGAGCCATATTTTTTTTTAATAGAAAAGCATATTTAACGCGACTTCCCCACCTTCTCATAGTCTGTGAACGGTGAGCCAGCCTGGTGTCCCTGCCCACGTACTGTATTTACTTTTACCGGTCAGCAATGGCTAATGTTGGCTAAACTCTTGCTAGTAATAGCTAAATATTGGCTAATACGACATTACTCAAATGTGAATAAGTGATCGCTGGCTTTGTTGGACTGAATGATGGTAAGCGTTCTGCAATCTTGCGCACATCAACTGATCTAGGCAACATTCTCTTCACCCCATGCCTATCCAACGATGCTCTCGCGGTCGCGCAGTAAAAAAAAAGAAACTTCAGTTGATTCAACTTTTCACTACAAAGCCCACTCGACTCGTATATCAGCAAGCGCCCACGGCAGCGCTGCCAGCATTTTAGGCAGCGTAATTCCTGGTTCAACAAGTTGTAACGATGCTATATTCTTGCGTACGAAATCGATTACTGCTTCTAAACATTTAAAACAAACCTCAAGTACTTTGTTTTCAACCACCGAATAATTCCACGCACTTGCGGACATCACTGAGACATTTTACATGAACGTACGCTGCAGCTATGTAAGTATTCACTATGTATGCTCTCGTTTATATCTTTCATTTTAATTACTAATGTTGTAAATTTGCTTGTTCAAAAGACCTCCGCCCTCCTCCCACCCCCCACGCAACAGCGATTATGCTTCGGAACCCCTTCTTTTAATTTGCTGCTACGTAGGTAATATTGATCTTGTAGGTAATAAACTCGAATCTCGCATGGGAATTAGAAACAGCCAGTGCAGTATGCATGCAAGATAAACATTATGTTGAGCTAAACATCCGTATGTAATGGCGAGTCCTCATAATTTGCAGCCACCACCAAAAGGCTAAATGACACGCAAATGCAAGTGCAATTTTCAGTTGGCCAATATCAGATTGTTTTCATGCAGAGACTAAAAGTGAGTACTAGGCAGGTGGCCGGTCTAGCAGGGTCCACATGGTGTACGCAGAACGCCTCCGGGATACCTTAATGTACTCGATGAAGATGGTCCTGCTGTGGGTGCAGACACGCACTTCGCGCCTGGCCAGCGCCTTTTCCAGGACATCGAGGTTGTTGATCCAAGTGTCGTGCACAGCCACGCTCATGATGGCCACCAGGCGGCCGCTGTACAGTGTTGTCAACACCGTCACAAACAGCCACCACGGACCGAGAAAGACGCGGTATCCGGCACTGGCATGCTCTTCTTCCCACGGATCTGAAGGAGAGCAAAGCATGTGTGGCAGCTAGCTTAACCCGCTCGTGATCGCATCTTCACGATAGGAACGAGGGGGGGGTATCAAAACGTTTCAATTATGATAAAGAAGTCATAGATATATTTAAATCAGAAATTGCTGCGTGATAACTGTCACGGCCGTGCATACTTGTGCAGATATGAAATGTTTGTCTCAAGTAGCTTCTTTTTTCCCATTCTGTAGAAGACATCAACCTGCATGATGAACGAAATTGAAGCCCGAAGTGTAATGAAATTTTCCCATTTCAAGGAAAACAACATGCCAAATCCACGACAAAATGAAAGGTGTCTATGGAGATGAAAGTCCATCATATGACATGGTTTTGAGGCGGAAGAGGAACTTCCAAAGTAGTCACGTGTTCCTCAAGGGTGAGCCACGACCGGTTACAACCTCAATCAAGGCTGAGCTTGCCATGGTGAAACAAGTGGAGGTCGTGACTTGACGACGGAAGATCGACCATGGAAACAGTGATGGCGGAGACTGGAGTAAGATACGGAACTCCGTGGCGGAGGGTCCATGAGGACCTCCCCGTGAATAAGGTTCCTCTACGCGAGGCACCTCGCTTGTTGACACCTCTGGAAAAGCGAACTCGCTATACTTGTCCCAAAAGAATTGGACACTGTTGAAGCGGAACCATCCATTGTCACCGCCCACCAGTTCAGCATCCGCCTTGTTCACCTGATCTTGCTCCAAGGCAATTCTTCTTTAGCGGGATGAAGAAACCACTTCGTGGTCAGTGATTTGACGGCAAAGAGAATGTCATTTTCAATGTGGAACCGTGATTTCCGTGTATAGCAGAGGACTTCTAGAAAGAGACCTTAAAACTGGCGAAGAAACGATGGAAAAAACTTCGCAAGGAGACTAGGTGGAGAAGTAAGTTTGGCCACTGCGAGTGAGTATTGTATGATTTTTTTTTATTTCACCGTGATAAACCGTTCAGATCCTCCCTCGTATGTCTCAATCTGTGTCTATTTCTGTTTTTGTTTGTGCAATTTATTGCTATGAGCGTGCGTGTTGTGGGCGACAGAGTATCATTCTCGCTCCAGCAATAGGACAGTCAGCTAGAAAAAACAAGTCACAGTTTCACCGCAAGTGTGAAGCAATGAATGCGATAGCAACAAATTCTAATGTTATTCGAAGTGAGGCTGGCAGCTAACCCTTTTGGATTCGATCTCACGCAACTGTACCAAATGTAGTTTAAGGGCATACGGCCACTCCAGGGACACTGTTAGCACAATCTGTTAGCACTGTTAGCACAAGCGGAGCACGTAGGAGCCAGCAACCCGCTGTCGGCTGCTGAGATTGCGAGATAACGCGTGCGCCAGCTACGACCGCGCTCGCAAACCCAAAGGTCGCAGTGGCTGCGGGACCCCGCCACCCCCCCCTCGCGTCTTTACCACGCTTGTGAAAGACGCGCGGGGCGTTTCCCCCTCTTGTTGAGCATTCCCCAGCTGGTCGAACAGGCGGGGGGTTCTTATCGCATACGCATCGGAGCGACGGAGATGGGCCGGCTCATTTGATATCCGCTTCAGATGAGTTTCTCGTCCCCGCTCCCGCGCTGTTACCCGCGGGTAGAACGTACGATGCGCTGGGGTATCTATCAATTAGGACTTTATACGCGAAATGACGGCGACGGCAATGGCCACGGCGACGGCAAAAACCCTTCGAGACTCCATATAATTGTTATCGCAATATTAATCTGTTGAGCAGATTAGAATCCTTCAGCGTGTACGAAGCTGAAAACGGGGTTTGTGCGGAAAAGGTGTCGCCATTGAAGAGGCATTCATAAGTAAATAATAAAAAAACTTAGTCGATGCCTTATGCCTTCACCTGAGGGGACTCGAAGACAAAATATGTTGTTCCTGTTCCATTTTGTTGTTGTTTTTTTCTTGTCAGTAGATTTTATTGATGTCTCTCTCGAAAGCTTCCTGCACTGATTTGGCACTGCCTCCGGGAAGAGGGGCACCGCAAGTTCTCTGAACCTTCCCGTAGTTTTGCAGTGCTCAGAATTGGCTCCACCATTGACAAAGCGACGATGGTTAGCACGCTTGAGACAAACAGGCAGCGTGTAGGCGAATGATTTTGCCCATTTTTTTCATATTCAGAAGGTGAACCAAGTAGGAAGCAATCCAGCAAATAAAATTTACTCATACGTCATACGCCCCCACTCATGAGATAAGGCTAAGACATGTGTAGAGAAAAGGACACGCCGCCGTCCCCATGATGAAGCCCACCCGATGACCTCTTCGTTATTCCAACACACTGAATCCTATCTTAATGATGATACTGCCATTTGTCGTCGTCTACACAATATTCAACATCCTCCGCGCCCCAACAGTGACGCCTGCAGACGAAGAACAATAATTCACCCATGTTCTAAGCACACGTTGTTTGTTCATGAGAACTTGTATCAAGTCCAGGTCAATCCATGTGGGACAATCCGGGTTTCCTCCCGCGCCTGCTTTTCCAGCGGTGCTTGCGACGCTTGTGCCATGCTCGTGCCTTTGAACGCGTCGTCTTCGGTGAACTTGTGCATTCGATGATCAGTTTTCGTTGCCATAAACATCCGTTACGCAGACTCGTCCACGAGGAATTGCAGTAGCTATTTCTGATAAGTTTTCTCGATTTCTTTGTCTCGGCTGCGTTCGCCTTGAAAGCATTGTCCTTCTTCCTTTTCCTTTGTCTAGGCTGTCTCATATGTGGTGTTGATGCTGTCTTCGTGTTTTACATCTGAGGAAAAAAAATTGGCCGCGTATCTGCGTGCTTCGCTGCAAATGTCGTCGAAAGACGATAGTCTTGTGCCGACTGCACTGCATGAGCGGCATGAGTACCACAATTTAATAGCTGGGCTAGCCGCTGGGCTCGTTTTTCGGACGTTTTCCGGGCGCGCTTAGACGGACGCCGGCGTTTCTCCGCTGAAATTTGGTCGTCGGTCTTTTCTCTGCGTTCTCTGATCATGTCTTGTAGAGTGGGTCGTATTTCATCAAGCGGCCATATATGTTTTGCCTTGCCTGAGACAGCGCTCTTCTACGATGAATCAGCCGCATCTGGCTGGCATTGATAAAACAGAAGAGGACGCCATCTACAGCGCTTACCGGGGAACATCGGCTTGTGTTGAACAATGCTGCTGCCAGGTGGCAGCACCACAGCCAGCCACAGCGTCGAAGTTAAATCACTGGGCGGAGACTTGTTTTGTACACAGCAGCGCCGCGTAATAAACACTAGGATCTTTATAATTACGTATCTATAGATTTTGTTTTAAAGGAACACTGTGAATAGTACTAAGGTATTGATGTTGTGCCTCAGGTATGCGTAATATTTGATTTTTAATTGCCCACGCTCACCCGTATGAACACATGCTTCTTGGTCATGATTGGAGGTCGTAAGGCAGGGGGTTAAAGTTTGGCCAACTAGCTCAATCGTGTGACGTGCCGACAAACAGACAAACAGACAGACAGACAGACCAAAATTTCTCCGTTTAGGTATCCCAAGAAAGACTATCGTCTTTAATAAGCATTCCTTTCAACCTTGACGTCAGCAGCTTGCTCGAAGAGTGGAGGCTGTCAACAGTACAAGGGGATTGCTTCTGTGGTTCCTTGGGCTTTCTTCTGTTTCTATTCGCGTAATGAACTGGCCTTGTCTTCCTTCCTCCAGGCACTTGTACGCATGGTGGCGGTGACATTATGGGGTCTGAAGCTGTAGTCTTCGACGTGCATTCATCTTCAAGATCTGGTGTATCGCCTTTAGGATCTTCAAAAACTTCCCGCTTTCCGATCATAGGAATGTCTTCCACCACTAGCAGCTGAGGTGTTACAGATGTCTCTTCATTAGCTTCATGCGCAGTGCAAGTCGACGAGAGCTCTAAAGGTGTGGACCAGGTATTCGGAAAAAGTGGTTGTTCCATGCGGGTTGCTCGGATGGTCTTTTCTGCAGTAGCAGTGCTGATTGGTCGGCGTCCCGCATGTACAGCAACTTGTCGTGAGGTCGACTCGTCTAGCTCCTGTGTGACAGGATTGCTGTTGAAGACGTGATTGTTGGATGGTGGTGACACAGTCGGTGAGAGTATTTGCCTCTGTCTTTCATTTCTAATACGTTGTCTTATTGAGTGCAAGTGAGCCTGTCGAGCTGTCAATGTGTCTGCGATCTTATATTCGGCTCTCACCTTCGCTCGAATAATCTGGTGAACATAAACGTCTGCTTCTTCCATTTCTGCTTCTAAGTGATCGATGTTAATCGTGTCTTCTACTTCCTTGTCGATTTTTCTGAGTTGATCATACTGGTCGATCAAAATTCGGTGAAGATCCCGTAACTCACGTATTGATGGGCGTTCCAGATGCAGTAGACTTTCAATGCTTCCGATGACTTCCGTGACGGTCTTTCGTACTTCACTACGCCTTTCGATTAGGGCCTCCATTATCCGGTCCAGTGTCGGAAACGTAGAAAATCACTGGCCGGCCGCGTCACGAGACGAAGTAGGCGTCGATGTGCTATCCGTCACAAAAGTATCGCACGATGAAACTCCGGGCATCGTCGAGGTGTCATGATTCCCGATCTTGGTCACGGTTAGGGTTAGGCTTCGCACATAAGCTTCACCAACGACGGCGTTCCAAAACTCCTTCAGGTTACAGATGCGGTCGAGAAGTCGCGGAGACCGCTCTGTCTTACCTCTAAAGGCCCTTTCTCCCGGGTTTCACGGCACCAAAATGACGAGAAAAGGACACGCCGCCGTCCCCATGATGAAGCCCACCCGATGACCTCTTCGTTATTCCAACACACTGAATCCTATCTTAATGATGATACTACCATTTGTCGTCGTCTACACAATATTCAACAACATGGTCCGCCTGAAGTGCGCCACTACGACGCCCTAAAGAACGGAACCCCCTATAGCACGATAGACCTTGGGCTTACTGTCGCCCTGTTTGCAACTTGGCTCCGTCATACGGCGCCGACGGACATGAAAGTCGCCACTCGCGCACGTATGTTAAATATTTGGGCGGCTGTAGGTGCCCCATCAGTCGGAACAGAACACCTGCACACGTCCCTGCATGCAAGGAGGTGTGCAGACGTTTTACGTCTTCCCACGACACTGATGCGCCCACGAACAACTTCGTTCATGCATACCGAGGCGTTGGACGCTCTGCGCACTTCGACAATACTGGCAAGATGCTATTGAGCTGCCGTTAGAGCACTCGAGTTGACGACGATTATTGGCGCGACCCACTCTTTGCTACATTTTTTGCTCTTGTCAGGCATTGAACCGAATGCAGAAGTTCTGTGTCCTCCTTCATCTTGTGTTTCGTCTTTTTGCGCTGCTTTTTAACAATGAAGTTTAACGAACTCGCCCAGTTTAGTACGCTGAAGCCATGATTATTTCTTGAAGCAGGAAACAATTAAAACGTGCGGCCAAAACAATGCGACACACACAACGGCCAACTTCCAAATAAATTTTCGATGTTCGAACCCATATTCATTATGGCAACCACCGCGAAAGCCCGCGCCACTTTACTTTCACATACAATGAAACCCTAAAGTAATATGTAGTCAGTTGAGAAGATACAGGCATCGTGAACATTTAAAACTAAAAACTCGTACATGACATTTCATTTGTCACAATCACATGCTACACGTAGATACCACAACTCTTTCTTAGGGTAATAGGCGGCACACTGCTGCATTGGTGATCTACCTTGGCAATTCCTGGCGCTTCCATTAGATTTCTTGATTTTTGGTCGGCATTAATGCAGAGCACTGGAGACTTGTCAAATTCAGTCGTACCTTCACAATGTCGGCAATGCGTCACCACTTGGCCGTGTAAACAGGAATGGCGCAGGCACGCCGTTACCATAATTATTATGTACCCGGATAATAGCACTTCAGTTTGAAGTTAGCGTTTGTACGTGTCTCATTCTGTTCGCCCTTAGTTTCAAAAGTGTTTTGCGATAAGAAATCACCCAATTTTCAACTACCATGAGCATGCACGCGGCAGTAGTAAGATTTGCAAGCAGCTCTGAACACTTACTCTGGCGGCTCAGTGTCGAAAGAAGAAACCAGAAGTCGGGCGTATGGTGGCGCGCTCTGCTGGCGGGACTCCAGCGCAAGCAGAAGAGAAAAGCAGTTGACATCGCCACAGCGATCACTAGGAGGGACCATATCTGCGTTGAATGGGGACACGTCATTATTCACGGAGACATTGTGAACAACCTATAGTGTGTTTCTTGCGCGGAGCTCAGAAAAGGAAATGAGATGCTGCCGGGATGGGAGTGAATCATCATAGTTTGATACAGACCTCGTGCCACGTTTTCAGACACCGTATTCACGCACCTAAATAGCACTCCCTCAGTATATACGCCATCAACGAGACTTGGATGCCCCTTGTGATGCCTCGGACCAGCCAGAAGTATGCCTTGAAATTCAGAATAAAATACAGAAGACCGATCATTCCCGAAAAGCATTAAAAGCAGCGACACTGCTATTATAACATGAGGCATACTCGGACCGAATGTAGATCTATACTGAAGGGATGGTCTCCTGCAACAGCTCATCAGGTGCAGCTCTAATTCCGGTGCAGTAATGGCAATGAAATTTAAATTGTCGCATGTAACGACATCTACGGCAGCAGAGTTTGCTGCTTTGAAAGCCGTTGAACGATGCATCGTACAAGAGCGTTCATGCAAACGGGTCATATCCTGCGATGCGAAAGGCAGCACTTCAGAATTTGCAGTTCGTCGTTCGTAAGAGGTATCACGCGCAACTGGGGAATGACATAAGAAACTGTCACCATCAAGCTAGAGCAAGAGCATGACATTATATATCAGTGGCTGTCCGCCTCGGTGAAACAGTGGCTACAAGTGCTCGGCTGCTGACCCAAAGGTCGCGGGTTCTATCCCGGCCGCGGCGGTCGCATTTTGATGGAGGCGAAATGGTAGAGGGCCGTGTAGTGTGCGATGTCAATGCACGTTAAAGAACACCATATGGTCAAAAAATTCCGGAGCCCTCCACTACGCCGTCTCTCATAATCATATCATGGTTTTGGGACGTAATATCCCCAGATATTATTATTATATATCACTGGCCTACCAGGACATACCGGTATTACTGGGAATCAATCAGCCGACGGTGCAGCCCACTGAGCCTATGAAGGAACTATAGGGCTTCCAATCTTTTTATTAAGTACAGATGCGGCAAGACTTTAATTGCTGGCTCCGAACCTTACACGCACGCTTCGGTCATCTCCCAGCTTCAAAAGCTGTCAGCTACATAAACTTGATCCTTCGCCCAAGCGACAGCTACCGTCGAGAATTTCCCGCTCCGATGCGACGCTCTTATGCCGCCTTCGGTTGGGTGTTGCATTCACGAAGGCGTACTTGTTTCGCATCTGTATGGCAGACATCTCTGCATGCGACTCCTGCGAAACCGAAGATACAATTGAACATGTCCTGGGTGTCTGCGCTGGTAATGATGTCCAACGATGCCCTCTCCGGATGCTTTTGAACCAACGGTACTCGAAAGAATTTTCTGTAAACAACATTCTAAGGACATTGGACATGTGCTTCGAGGGCGGAGAACGCAACTAAAGCGCTACTGAAATACCTAACATCAACAGATCTCAATGACCGCCTGTAGATTGAATATGCTCCCCCCACGTGTGCATGGGATTTTGTCCATCCCTCTCTTTTCTTCTGTCTCTTATCGCCCCTTGATTCCTTCTCTCAGTGCAGGGTAGCAAACCGAACGTGCGTATGGTTAACCTCCCTTCCTTTCCTTGCTACTCGTTCTCTCTCTCTTGCAAAATCGTTGTATCACGGCCCATCTATGTTTTTCTAGCTGCTCGGGTTCCGGGCGTTACTGTTGCAGCAATTGCATGTAGGCAGACCTTTATCAGGTCGCAAAACGGTCATTTCAGAGGGTCTAAAATCCTTCAATAGCGCAATACTGAACTGCAAATTACTGGTCAAAGCAAGTAACACGCCTGCAAAAAGCCCCCGGAAAGCAGGTGTATGAGGCTTTGTTTCAGTATAATAGATGCACATTTAACACTTACACCCATGCGACGACAATATAAATGCTCGGTGAGTCATTACAAGATCTAGTCAAGCAGCGAGCAGACTCAGCTACCAGTGCACTTGTCTAGGTAGTCCTGAATGGAAAGCGTTGTGAATCAAAATCAGCTTTATTGATGACGTACGCAAGAAAATGGGGAGCCCAGGTTTTCAATGCGTTGAAAATTAAATCAGGCTATATATGGAATTACATATGATTGTTATATTCATCAGACTGCTAGTGGACAGAAACGCTTGCGTGACATGGCAGGGCCTAGTGAGACATCGTCAACACTGCGGCGCCAACAAAAAAGGTTTCGCGCAAACTCTGCACGTCCGCGTGATTTGAACAAGGGGTCCGTGACACTCGGCACGTCAGACACGCAAGTATGCACGTGCGAATTACGCACACGCAGCGCAATCCGCCTTTAGCGTTTTCCTGTGCTGCCCCTCTTGCCGTTTTGGTAAGGATTCTGATTCTGGTAGGGGCCGAGACAACTGGTACCGACAGAGTGAAAGGCTGCGAGGTTAAGATGCATTTAACGACTTTACCGCCAGGGGAAGAGTGCGAACGCCATTGCATCGTCAAAGAGGCTGATTCTACGCCCCATAAACATAAAAATTCCGCCGAAAATCCATTGAAGTTGTCGGACGTATGCGAAAGCATTTTGTCACATGCTGATATTTAATTAATTGTTGAGGCTCTACGTGTCAATACTACTATATAAGAGATGCCTGGTGTAGGGCTCCGGAAATGTTCACCACCTCAAGGTTCTTTACGAGCGCCGAAATCTAAGCACACGGGCCTCCGGCATATTGCCTCCATCGAAAACGTGGCCGGCGTGGTCGATATTCGATCTCGAGAACTTCCGGTCAGCAGTCAGGTAGCATAACCACTACACCACCTCGGCGGGTACTAGCAAGTATCTGTCGTCTTTGATGCTGCTGCTGTTCTCTTGTGTACTCGTCGTCTCAGTTTTCCTTGTTAAAGCGGTTCCACGTATCTGTAGAGATGAGCAACTGGCAGGACGCTTACGCGTAACCCTGCGTAGCGCTAGTTGTGCCCGTTCCTATCATATTGGGCACTTCCGCTGCCTCTCAGCGCTCCTACGCTGCTGCGGTGTAGGAGCGCCACTGCGTCTGTCGCCGTGACAAATGATTCAACAATTTAACCTTCTTCAAGCGTGGGTTTTCCATTATGTCAGTGATACGCGGCTTTTGAGCGCGAGGTAGGGTGTTGAAATGCCACCACTGTCAAAGTTTCTGTCTTCCCTATATGGCGACAAGTCGAAAACTCGAGCCTCAACACTCTTGGTATGTCATGGCTTAGAGGTGTTATTCACTACGTACCACCCCGCTTTCCTTTCTCGAGCCCCTCTCAAATATTGCCCTCCTTTCGTTCTTTCAAAGCGAGGGCCTCGTCCAGGCCAACTTAATGCCTTTAGGTAGCATGCCAGAGATTATTGGTCAGCTGCCACCTATACTTCATCTCACCACAACCGTTCAGCACTACCAAGGCCACGGGGTGTGAGCAAGCCACACGCTTGCGCAGCAAAACATAGTTCCATATATAACCACCTTGCAATTGGCAAGGTTAAGACTTTTACGCTTGTTTGGAACGTTTTAGGTCGCAACGATGCGTGGTATGTTTATTCTTCTTCGCATGGATGTTGTGTGCCTTTATTTGCTCTGTCAGTAACAGCCGGTAACGGTGGTTACAAATCAACATGGCAGCGCCCATGCAGACGCGACCGGCCGCTTCGATCCGAACTTGCACTTGCTGTTCGTCCACGGCGCTGGCAGCAACAAATAAATGGTGCAATTAGCCATCGCTTTGGGCCATACCACGCTTCACGGTGAGGACATAGCATCAGGCACATTTGATCGTTATTTACGAGATAAGCTCTTTGATTCGCCACGACTGCTAAGCCTAACACACGGAGAATTTGACAGTGGCTCTTGGAATTAGCGCAATATAGTTAGGCAATACATTGATGTCGAGGCATCAGCACAATCAGTTAAAGCAGATGAAAGCGTCAGTTTGTAACTTACGGGTCACACAGCACACGATGACGGCTTCATAAATTCGAAGCGGAGGGCGCCCGCTGCGATGTATGCAGCCATTTTTTTTTCAGCGATGCCGTCTGCTCGCTGTACTAGCCCTACACGTGCGAGCAGACGCCAGGGAGACGCCGAGGAGACGATACGACGCAGATGAATACATGCGGAGGAGCTCGTCACCCTTCGTGTTGGCTACGAGGCCCTCTAGCCTTCACAGTACTGAAAGAAACTTCTCAGATGGTGTATAGAGCAAAAGATATCATTCCACGTAACGCCCTCTGGCGACAAGTGTCTAGCTGCTATAGGGGCTAGTTGGTACCGCTTTATGGCTGTTCGCGCTGCCAGGAACTGAAAAAAAAAACGAAGATTCTACTAACCGGGGAGGCTTGAAATAGCGAAACTGGACGATCTTGAAGACTAATCTGGTTGCTTCAAGGTTGTTTCTAGGCGTTAGCTATGTGATGCAGGCTGTTTTTAGGTTGCTTTTGGGTCGTTGCTCAGGCTATAGCTAGGCGACGCTAGATTGTTTCTACGTTGATTCTCAACGCAGAGAGGTTTGAGTTAAACCAGACGCAGACACGACACGGATGTCCGAAAGCCAGAGACAGAAACTCGCGCTGAACCCAAGCTTTCGTACCTCTCATAGATCTACGGGCAAGTCGTTGCTGACGCAGGCCTTCCATCGCTCCGGGGTCTTCTTGCAGGCGCCGTCGCCTTTTCCCGTTACTTAGTATTCGCTCGTTGTATGTACTCGGGGAACTTCGGCTCGCGGCCATTGCTCCGCAGCCATTTGTTGTTGGTTTAACTGTTGCCTTCTTTATTTGTAGTGGACCAGTGGTAAATAGTGGGATTTACCCAATTTCTGTGGCACATTTCTTGGGCTAACTGTTCCCTTCTGCATTTTTGTGGACCAGTGGTGAGTAGTGGGGTATACCCAATGTTCGTGGCACCTGCCCGTTTATGATGATGATAGTTTTCTGACCGGCCGCACGCACAAAAAAATACGGCTAGCTTAAACAGCTTCGCTGTTAAAAAACAGATCCCGCGTACCTTGGGAATCGATGTTATGCGAAGCATGCGGAGGGAAGGTGACTGTGTTGTAATTTTTTTTTTAGGATCGAAGCTCCTTAGGCCGGCACCCGTTCGCCATTGAAGCTCCCTGGCACGGTGCCAGCTGTGGCGTCTCCCCCTCACGTGGGAAGATAGCTTTGTCAGCGCTGGGACGCGGATGGCGTCTGCACTATGCGTGAAGCGCGAGAATAAGAACGCATGCGAGAAGGAGGCAGATTAGTCTCCCTCTTTCTTCGTCTCTGCGCTCTCCCCTTAAACTGGCGAACGCTCGTTGCGGCACCCAGCGCAGCAGACGCTCTCCGTGCGCAAACAAGGTGCGAGGCGCAAAAAAAAAAACACCTCTCGTTTTAATGTAGCCAGCGTTCTCCCTGTGCCACACGCACGCTCTGCTGCCATGAACGACTACAGTTTCCTCCGTGCTACCATCTCTTCTTTCCTCTGACAGTAGACCCATTGCGGGTTCGACAGTTTGGGTGAGTACTGGAAATACCACCTACCCGATGTGGACACCTTCAGCGAAAGCGACTTTCCCAAGATCATTCTAATCAACCGAGACACCGAAATCACAGTCTGTCTTGCATCCTTCGAATGGTTAAAGAGTTTCAAAACGTACATAGTCACTTGCTTCCCATTTCTAAGGAGCTTCGCTCATCGGTTGTATTCGTACTGGGAACAACTGCTAATTTTTATTCAGTGGAACGTTACGAAATGACACTAAACATATGTACAAATGTTGTACACGCAGACATATCTTGAACAGTCGCATGTTTTATATAACCAGTTGTTTATAGTTGCGTAACGATGCCAACAGCAACATGGGTATTAACAACACCAGAAGCGATAAGCTGATATGTAGCGCTTGTGCTTGCGAGGATGGTAGCCCCGGACACTGCAACATCAATCAACTTCAGTGGAATTTACACCCATTTCCTAACTTCAGTGGATGGCGCTTAACTACAATTGACGTTAACATGACGCGATGGCTGCGTCATAGGAATACATATGCAATGGTTTTTTTTTTTTTTGAAATTGGACACTCAGCACTGCAACCACAATTGACGTTTTACGATAATTAGGGTCTATTTGAAAAGCAGTTCCGAGGCCTGGCGTGGCTCTGTGCTAGAATACTTTGATTACCACGCAGAATACTGGGGTTCGATTCCTGCTGGGACCCTGACATTTATTCTTTGCATTCGTCGGGCCAACGCTGCCGATGTCAGCTTTTTCTTGAAGCTCTCGCGTTAAAATTACCAATGTCTGTTCTCGCCTTTTTTGGGTAGATATAAACTGTCAATCACCTGGGCTGTGGCACATACCCGCATACCTGTGGCACATACCCGCCCGTGGTATACGCGTACGTGTGTGGTTTTGACGACGTACGCGACGGGATTGTCACATTATGCATGTCATGACCAGCGAGTCATATTCGCCAAACCATACTAATTTTTGGTTTACCCTAAGTTAAAGGGGTGATCACGTGAGGACCCAGACGTAGGCGGCTAGATAGATAGATAGATAGATAGATAGATAGATAGATAGATAGATAGATAGATAGATAGATAGATAGATAGATAGATAGATAGATAGATAGATACGTAGCTAAAAGTGACTGCAGTACGCAAAGGAAATGCTTCGCATTTAATATAGCGCAGGACCGGCGCCTAGAATTTACAATTCTTTCTGAAAGTCAGTTAGAAAGCGCTTGCTCTTCTCTCGACAAATGATGCTATAAATACACATGCGACGCCATTAACGTTGTCCACGGTGAGTGGCTGATTTGGGGAATCGTGAGCTGCATGGTTACCGCGGCCGCCGCGAGATGCCGCCACGTGCCCTCGAGCGCTCGCGGTCACACTTTCGAAGAAAAAAAAGGAAATAAAGTAGGACAGAGACCACGGGACGTTTCATTGTCGTTCCTTTGTCGTCCTTGTTCCATTTGCGCTATTACTTTCTTTGCGCTTTTTATGCACCAACTGCCCTCACGCAAGTGTTACTAATAAAAAAAAAATGGATCAAGGTCATCACGCGTGATAACGAACAGTGGTAGCTCCGTGCCGCCTTTTCACCCCCCCCCCCCTCCATGCATAGTTTTGAGCCCGCTTGCTCATACGAAAACACAAGGAAAACGCTTCAAGCGTGTGGTAAATTCATGTAACTCCACTCGTACTTCACAGACCCTAAAATTTTTTTTGTGGCTGTCGATTCGTGACGCGGTGAACTCATTTAATGAATCTATTCCATGGTTAGCTACAAAAGTGTTGCAGGGCCCCTTTAGCTTCTGCGATTCAAAATACTGCAGCGACAAAATGCGTTTTCCCGCCTTTAAGAGAAACGAGTAGAAGCCAGCGGCAGTACGATCGGCCGAAAAATGGTGAGAACGCAGGGGATGAAAGGAAGGGCAGGATGTCCATTCCAGATTCAGTCTTTTTGAAGCAGGACCGAGCCACTTTGCAACAAAACTGCAAACCCACAGTTGAGCAGTCGCGCAATCGTCGTATTCTTTGCCGTTGTCAATCGGCGATTCCCGGTTCTCGTTCCCAGGTGAAAGCCCACATCGTCGTCTAACTTTGTGCCCTGCTAGACTGTCGGCTTTTATTCGCGCGAATTTTTACTCTTTAAGGTCCGTACGCCACGTGGTGCGAAAAACGGTGAACTAAAAGTGATGTCCGGAATTGCTGGTTGTGTGAAGAAGAAGACGCGCCGCCGGTCAGCAGCATCGCGAACGCTCGGGTGATGGGCTCGCTCGGCTCGCTCACCGCGCGCTTCTGGTTGTTGCCATCTTGCTAGCCGGTGCTACGGTCTGTTTTCGCTGTGTTGAATTCGCAGTGTCACCACAGGAGCATACTGTCAATAAACCTCTTCGCAATTGTGTTATGGTCTTGTTTGGCTGATTAGATGTTGCGATTCAGCGTGGGCATTCGTACTTACGTCTTCACTGAAAGGCTTGATGATGGCCATGGCGAATGGAATCACCGTGGGCGCCCTCGTGGCGTAGCTGAGCACGTCGTACAGCACCGGGTAGAGGTACGAGAAATCACCTCCGTACGCTGCCGGGTGAAGCTGATTTCACTAATCGCAAGGTGGCTTTTCTGCGAGGCGCAGAGACACATGCGAAAAGAAAGATGTTGACTTGAAAAAAAAAATGAATACAGGTCTCATAAGCTAAAGTAGAGGTAATTACCTGCACCAGAATACCATTGAATTGGCATTCACTATCTGAGGAAAGTCAACGAAATACACACTAACATTCTGTTTTACAGTGAACCTGCATATAACTCGGCCATTCGGAACCATGCGAAAAGTTAAGCTCATAACAGAAAACCCCTAGCAGGCCTGTGCCAAATGAATGAGGGAAACCACACTACTCAGTTAAAACAATAATAAGTAAATAGAGAAGGAACCAAATGAATAAATACATCAAATATCACATGAATGAATAAAGTGAAAAAGCCATCAAATAAGTAAGTAAGCAGACATAAATTACAAAAAAAAATTGGCGAAGCTTGCACTAAGCTTGGATTGAAAGACAGCACGAAAACCCACAGGAAACGCACACAGCGCTGGCTATCAACAATTTTTATTGTAAAAAACAGTGCACCGCCTATAAGTACAAAAGATAACCCACTCCCATAGTCCACGTCACAGGACATAGAGTACATAGGCCGCCAACAGCACAACTGAGACAGATTACGAAACCGCTTAGGTAGACACTCCAGTTCCTTGGGCAATAATGTGATTGACGGGGTTGCTGACATAGGTGTCACCCAACTGAGCAATCTCTCTTCGCGCTGTTTTTTAATCATGCACAACCAACAATCCCAGCTCTCCGCACTTTTGCACTAAGCCGCGCAAGGCTTGAAACAGCGAAAAGTAAACAATTCTGAAGACTCTGGTTGCTTTTAGATTGCGTCTTGCTCTCACCTAAGGTGAAACAGGTTACTTCTAGGTCGTCGCTAGACTTTATCTCGGTTGTGTTAGGTGGCTTGTCTATTCATTCTCAACGCAGAAAGGTTCGAGTTAAACAACACAACGTCACACACAGGACACGGATGTCCAAACTCCAGATGCAGAATCCCGCGCTGAAACCAAGCGTTCGCACCTGCCATAGATCTACGGGCACGTCGTCGTTGGCGTCAGCCTTTCATCGCTACGGGGTCTGATCGCAGCCGCCGTTGCCTTTCCCGTTTCTTATAAAGTACTCTCTCCTTGTACGTACTCGGGGGGTCTTCGGCACGCCGCCGTCGCTTCGCAGCCATTTGTTGTGTTAAGAGCTGCCTTGTTTATTTATAGTGGACCTGTGGTGGGTAGCGGGATTTACCCAATATATGTGGCACATAGCCGTTGATGATGATGATAGTTTTCTAATGGGCCGCGCAGTGGCACATAACCGTTTGATCACGGTAGTATTCTTCATCATTTTTCATGGACCAGTGGGAAGTAGTGGGATTTAGCTTATTTCTGTGGCACATGCCCGTTTATGATGATGGCTGCGCGGCACAAACACGTAGGCCGCACAAATTACGGCTATCTTAAACAGGTTTGCTGCTAAAAACTCCAGAGCTATGTGGCACTCGCAGCAAAATCATTGGTGAAAGTTGGAAAGTGGCCCCTCTAGAGCACGTTGTAAACTCTATTAGGGGAAACGACAAGTACACTTGCAATGCACCCACAATGTTGTTTTTTTCCTCCGGACATGGCTCATACACAGAGTGCCATAAATAATCGTATTTCTGGAAGTATGGAGGTACCCACTATGTCATGATTCATTCTGTGGAGATGCGAGGTTCACGCTATACATCTGTAAGGCATTTTGTGCACTTCGTTGGTGCTGTTCATGAAGACGATTAAGAATTATGGCGATACACTTGTAATCGGCTGGAAGCTTTAAACGACCTACTCGCTACGCAATTCGCGTTCTATGACAGCTGGTTGTTCATTTTACTCTTATACGACTCTATACTAAAACTGTTAACGCGATCCCTTGCCCGGAATGAAGCTTGTATGGGTGACTACAGACGGAGACGTATTCATCTCCGTTTATTTATTCAAAACTTATAGAAGGCGTACACCCTGACTGTCCGCGCTGTGGACATCTCCCAGGTGCGCACTTCAGCACATGCTCTGGCAGTGTCACGACCTACACGGGGGCTCAGGGTCTCCCTCTACAGAGGAAGACTGGCTCCGGCTCCTCACCAGCTCTGCCAAGGAAGAGCAGCTCAGCGCTGTCCAGAGAGCCCGCGACGACGCGGAGAGTCTCAACCTCTCGGCTCCACCGTGGGTGCGGCCCTGCAGAGGCTACCCCCTGACGGGGGCAGTCTTCCCCTTCTTTGGACTAAACAAAAGTTCTTTGTCTGTTGTCTGTCTGGGTCTTTTTGCGAACGGAGCTTGCGAGCAACGACGTCGCTATGGGGTACAATACTCGACTGCCACACATAAGGTCTGGGTTCCCATGCCACTCAATCCTGGATAGTTTTTCTCAATTGGGTGTGTTAACGGTTACGGAACACCGGCAGCGGCGGCAGCGGGGGGCGGACAAATACATGGTTGTGATCTCATAACAACTGTCGCGGTAAGCAATAAAGGGACCCAAATGCAAGGCTTCAAGGGCCCGAGAGGGGCACTTGCACTGACTGTGTCGGTAAAACTGGCGATTTACTCTTCAGGTACCCTTGCACTTCCTCCGGGATTTGCACTAATGGACCAAGCGTTGAGTTCACGTGATGAAGCCACGTGGTGATGCAAGCACGCGAAACTCACATAAGATGCCTTTCGTGCATCGTATGTGAACTTCATAGTGACGTCATATACTCTGGTGATATGGGACATCATGATGACTTCATATGGTGCCATTATCAACAGTATTCTGTGATGAGGTGACTTTTTGCGTCCTTGGTGCTGACGCCTGCGCCGACGGTCACGTTTGTCGTTTCATGAGGCATGCAAGGCTTTTGCATTAAAATATCTCTTCACGCGAGTTCCAGCCCTCAATTTCTTAGCAGTTTGCAGAAGCGTTTATTCTAAATGTTGTTCATACTACTTCCCACTATTGAAACATTACTATGTTTATAATTTTATTTTGATGACAAACCTACTGTCCCCTCTATCATATACAGCACTTCACCTAAGCCATATTACATTTTTTAAAAGCGTCAGGAAGGTTCTCGGAGAACGCGTTCCGGTGCTGGACAAGGTGCTTACGAAACGTAGCAAAGACGGTCACTCATACACCTGAAACTTATAAATAGCAAATAAACTGATCATCCGTACCTTCCTTCGAGATTTTTTTGTCACCCCTATGCCGTTTGCTACACACTGGTCAGCCACACTCGCACAGTAGAGCAACCAGTGAATTTCTTTTCTCTATGCGAAGCTTTTACAACTCACAGATTTCGGCGCCCTGTGCGCAAAAACGCGGCGCCGGGGAGCGTACGGACATGCGGCCCTCGAAGGTATGCTGGTCATATGCGTATTTGCATGCGCCGTTTTCCCAAAAACTGATTCTCTCTCGATCGTGGCCTTGTCGGCAATCAGGCGTTTCTGATACGGCAATCTAATGTTTTATCAATACTTCTCATTTCGCGTTGCCACGCGTCGTTGTTGCCTGAATATGAACGCATGACCATCATTGCTACCTGTAGCAACTGAAGTGTTGGGCTTGCCAGTCACATAAATGAAGGCCATTCTACCTTCATGGAGGAACCGAACAGATAGGAGGGAGCATTGCACTACACGAAAGGAAGAAACACACGTCTCCATTTCATTCGTCCGTCCTCTAGCTTTGTTAAGTCCCAGTTAACTGTAGCGCAATTCCCCCCCCCCCCCCCAACATGCACAACCAACTAGCCCAAATTCTTACTTTGTTGCAGAAAAAAAAGCAAGAAATTAAGCCAGAAAGAAAGGCCGCTTTCATTCACATTCGTCGCTACTTTTAGCCTAGATAGATAGATAGATAGATAGATAGATAGATAGATAGATAGATAGATAGATAGATAGATAGATAGATAGATAGATAGATAGATAGATAGATAGATAGTGTCACTCACCCTGTACAGGACGTCCCCGATTAAGCCTGTCCAGGTGTCGTTCTTCAGAGCTCCGTATTCGAGACTACCGATATTCAACGAGTACCTGCGCATAGATACATAAGTGAGGTGGGCGTTTCACAGATATATGACTGCTTCTTACGGCGAAGCTCTATATTGTCACGTGGTCGTGACGTTGAAGAAGGCAGCAGTCGGTATGTCCAAGATGAAACTGTGTATTTGACCGAACTTGGGACCGGTAAACAGAAAGTCAGATTACAGCGATACACACTGGCACCGATAGCGGCGAACAGAGCATCGGCCGTCGATCAACTGATCATCGTTGGAACGCGCCGGCTTTTATACATCACGCGTCGAACATTCTAAGCCTTATCACTGGTCGTCGCGCAAGCTCTGGAATAATCTTGAGTGTTCGCGTGCTGTGGGCAATGTTAACAAAACGATCTAGTACATACGTGAAGCTTCTCGAACACTGAGGCGGGATCTCAGCCGAGCATTGCTCACAGGCTTTGTGGGTTTAAACAGAGCACATCAAAATAACACGCGTGGCAATATGGCCAGGGCAAACTATCTGCGTGCGAGCAACAATGCATGTGCCGCAGACACTGGGCAAACCGCATTACTCTCCGCTGGTGCCCTAAAGGTGAGGAAGAAAGCGCACGGTTGGCAAACACCATGTAAGATAGTGCACGAAACGAGTAGGTCATGCGGCAAGCCAGACAAGACGAGACAGGTTGCTACAAGAAGAAGTATGCTTCTCAAATAGAAAGTTTTAAAATAGAAATAATATCTGGGGTTTTACGTCCCAAAACCGCTATATGATTATGAAGGACGCCGCAGTGGAGGGCTCCGCAAATTTGGACCGTCTGGTGTTCTTTAACGTGCATTAACATCGCACTGTACACAGGCCTCTACCTTTTCGCCTCCATCGAAATGCGACCGCCGCGGCAGGGATCGAACCCGCGACCTTTGGGTCAGCAGCCGAGCACCCTAACCGCTACACCACCACGGCGGACAGGAAATGCTCAATACATAGAGGACTATCTGGAAAGATATTTCGGACTTCGCTGCAGGATGAGCCATCAGCTATGGTGTAAAATTATGTGACATCTTTGTGTAGTATGCTAAAAAGCTTCGCTGCTCATCCACTTTCACAGAGTGGAATTGCTCCTCACTTTCATGTACATGCGAACTCCAACGCTACATTCTGGCTGCAGCTTCATTTATTTTTATGCTTTCAGAGAGCCCACTATGCGGCGGTTGGGCTCAGCTGTCCGTCCCACTGGGGAAGGATCTCACTGCGCCCTAGGCGCGTCTCTCAGGACTCTTCATAAAGGTTGATCCGATCAACAAATCTGATGTCTTACAAGCCGTACGGCGTTGAAATTAAGGAACTTGCACCTTTATACTTTTGTGTTAGCTACCACTTTTACCGGCTAGGAGCTGAGTTATTGTGTTCTGTACGGCACTACACGCGCCTTTGTGTACTGAGAAAATCTGGAAAGATGTCGTCCATTATGTGTACAAAGGATCTCGTCTGAAATCATGATGTACGTCAGGCGTGAATGTTAGTGTATACTCTATAATGTAAGCGAGTACCAGTGATCGCGCTAATTCTAGGAATACCGTCTATAGTGCCTAAAGACTTCATTTCCACTCGCGGCCATTGGTAGTGCTGCTATCGTAATGATAAGTATAAAAAGCGTTCTTCGGCACAGGCTCACCGAATAATGAATAACCCGCCACGGTGGTCTAGTGGTTATGGTGCTTGACTGCTGGCCGCGACTACTGCATTTTCGATGGAGGCGGGAATCCTTGAGGCCCGTGTACTTAGATTTAGGTGTCCGTTAAAGAACCTCAGGGGGTCGAAATTTCAGGAGACCTCCACTACGGCGTCTCTCATAATCACATGGTGGTTTTGGGGCTTTAAACCCGAACATAGGTGATTCAGCTTTGTGGCAATGCGTTTTTTACAGCCACAAAAACGTGAGAATGGGAAATTTATTTGAAACCTGCAAAGACAGTAGGAATAAGCTATAAATTCACTAAGCTAAAAGAAAGCTACATCGGTCCCTCATGCATTCGTCTAAGACGACTCGAAGGCCAAAGGCATCTTTTTATAGGCCGCGTTTTTTTTCTCAATAGATTGCGTTGATTGCCCCCTCCACCACCCACCCACACAACCCCTGAAACTTTCTCCGCCTTACACCGCCTTGCGCTGCCTCCTGGATTGGTCCCCCCTTTGGCCAAGAGACGATGTCATGTAGTGTCGTCGTAGTTACGTCATAGCTGACGCCATTGTTGTCTTCTTGGAGCGATTGTGCTGACGCCGACGCTGAATGGCACTTAGCGTGTTTTCTGGAGGATTTAAAGCTTTCGCCTTGGGAGATAAATACTTTCGTAAGGAGCGACAGCTTGACAATCGGGGCTGCGTGTGCACACAAGGCGACAGAGAAGACACGACGTTACTAAATAAACAAAAAATCACGCCATATCCACGAAGTGAATGATGATGAGTGGGCGATGCTCCGGAGGTAATCTGGTAAACCGTCAACCCCCGTAAATTTTTCCCACTCGATCATCATACAAAGACCTGACACACAAACGCGGGGGTGTGGTGTGATTAGATTTTGTTGAAGAGCTCTACGGACCACAAGGAGGGGGGTTCCCCTGATTTTGTTTTCCTCATCAGCGTCATCGTCATCGTTATCACGTGTAATGGGTACATTCCACTATACTGGAACGCGCTTATTCTTCATGGTCATCAGGGGTGCTATTCTGGACATTGTCAAATTCCGCCATTAGCCTGATTTGATTGGTCACGCGAGGTCGTTCGTCTTGTGGCGCTGTAATAGCGTTACGACACAGGAATTCGCGATGACGTAACGTGAGAAAAGAAGGTTATTTTTTTCCGAAGTAGCCGTTCACCGTGCTCTGCCATGTATGAAGAAAGGTTTGGACTGAATAACGAAACCGAAATATGGTACTAAGCTGTGCGTACGATGAAGTTGCGGTTTGTCGAAACTACTGCTCGCTTGACGAAGAACCGCCATGTCTGTAACATGATTGGACATTGAACTCATGGTGGTCGTTGCGTCACAGGGCCTCACTCTTTGTCGCGTCAATTTGACGTTGCGTGACGTAGCGTACCGCCATATTTGCTGCTTAAAATGTGAGAACGACGAAGTGCCCCGAATTGGCCGCCATTTTGTTGTAAATTGAGTTGCTCGCGGTTGCTCGTTCGATGTGTCGCCTCCCATACGTATGAGTAGAGGTCATTCCGTAAATTACTTTGCTAGCATGTTTCGGTTAGTATTATCACAAAGTATTGTATGTAAAGTTTGCTTGTTAAAATAAAAGCTTGTTACTTCATTTGACTTGTTCGAAGTTGTGGTTCTCGCCGCAAGAGAACGCCTCATATGCGACAGAAAATGGCGCTGTCCTTCGTCATGTGTTAGTTTGAGGTACAGGAGCGAAAATAATTCCGCGATAAGCGCGATACTTTTGCAATGCCCGATGAATCGTTTCGACTGCGGTGCCGGCTGACGACAAGCATGGTGCGACGACTGCGCGGGAAGCTTCACCAGGACCTGGAGAGGCGGCGTACGGGCACGAAGAACAGCCCCGACCATTGGTCTGCAATGCTTTGCGCCCTTCCCTTCATCGCCACCGACATTTACCACGGCGCGATCTCAAATGACGAGGCCGTGGCGACGAGCCTGTCCAGTGCGAGTCGCACGATTAATGCTGTCGGGGAAGCGATCGTCGAGCGCGTCGGCGTTATGTGGATCACCTTCCCTGTCAGCGCGGAGGAGCCGGCCGCGGCGAAAGAAGGCTTCGTCCACATGGATTCAAGGTCTCAAGGCTGCCTACTTTTCCAGAAACGACTTTTACACCCTCAACGTCATAGTGGTGAGGACAAATTTCATCTTATTTAAAGTTCTGCATGCCGTTAGTAAAGAATGCGAAGGAGGCACTTGAAAGACAGCTTTTGGCCACTGTCCCATTTTTTAACGACATTTTCCGTGGCTCGAACTTCAGTGATAGTAAAGAACGCAGTATTCGCGGTGAACAAAGTTTACGTCACTATTTAGCTTCGATAGAAGTGACTTGATGACACACACAGAAAAAAAGGTTCATCGTGCTTCATACTTGATCGCGGTACATGCCTTGTATTGAAGTGATGCAATCCATGAAAGGAAACCAGACGTACTGGGTGCGCCCCGATTTCACAAACATTGATATGCAGACAAGCAGTAACTGTCACGTATGAAATGAGAGATAGAGTTGTCGAAGCTGCGCTTCAAAATCAAATGTAAAGAAATAAGTTCGCTGCACCACTGAATTACGGTTTTACTGCGTGTGGCTGGCTGTATTGCTGTTGCCGACTTTCTTCCACTGCACACAACACTTTGCAGGTATCTGACCAATGTTGCGGAACACTGCTTTCGTACCTTGAATTTGTACACGACATCTTTGCGTAGAGGGCATCTGCTTTGAGCCAGTGCTTAGGCAGTGGACGCCGTGGTAGTTGATAGGTATGCAAGCTTGAGAATGTGTGTATGGCGTTTAATGTAGCAAAGGCATTAGTCATGGTTCTTTTATTACTTGCGGCGTGGTTCCCAACTACTCAAGTTTGTTTTATCCGCTGAATTTCTGCCCCATATGTTTGTACTGGCAGCATACCCCAGTTGCATAGGTCGGCACTTTAAGGGAGTACTCACTCAAACTCACTCACCACAATTTTTTCAGCCATCCCACTCACTCACGTTCATACTCACGCGTACTCACCCTCATGAGTGCTCATTCACGTCCACACTCACTACCACTCACACTCATGAGTTCTCACTCACGTTCACACTCATGAGTACTCACTCATACTCAACTCACCACGTTCAAATGAGTATGAGTGAGTGTGAGTTGAGTGCACGCAGGAGTGAGTGTGCCGAGCTATGCCCAGTTGTACACTATCTTCTCTGGTAGAGCCGGTGTTCCCGTGATTGAAAAAATCTCTCGGGCACACATCTTACAAAACAAATCGTACTGAGAACCCTGGCAGCACACAATAATCCATCTCGTTCTCAGTGTATAAGTGCAACTTGTCTTTCTGTGGTCATGGGAAAGACTGCTAGTGCAATAGAAAAGTCAAGCATGAAAGAAACTTCCATGATGACATCGTGTGATCCTTTATTACAAAGTGGTGAAATAGTATAAATAGTAAACATGTCACGATACAGAAATGAAATGCTACATCCAGAGGCTATGTTAACAGAATGGATGAAATTTAACTGCCTTAAATGTGCCTTTACAGAAACAAATCATACGTATATAGAGGACAGCTTCTATGAAAAAGGAAATACAAATAAGCAAGCACAGCCTAGTGCTATACAGAAATAAAATGATTTAACTGACTTAACTCAAAGGTACTTCAGTCGTGGTTCATAAAAATAACTAAAAACAATCCGAACCATTGCAAAAGAAATCTGCTGTCACTTTATATTTACGGCATAAGCACAACAAAACCAAGGGAAACCAAGCCTTCAGTGCACTGCCCGCCTGCGGCCTCCCCCCCACAAATCAGTCCTATTCAAACAAATGAAACCACTACACCTTCTTCACCAAAGTCACTCGCCCCTTCTGGGCTATGAAAAAAGTTAAAGGTTGCACTTCAGCATCTTTATTGTCCTTCCCCCCTGACGAAGGAATCCAGCTGATTCTAAACCATTTGGAAATAAACCCATTTTTTTCATTGGAGCCTTTGAAAGCTGTAATTAGCTAACCCAACCAGACATTCAGAAGTGTTGTAGCTCGGGCGAGTTGGTCATCCATGAACTTAGCTTGTATTAGCGCGGTACATATACGGAAGAAACACGACACAGACGTAAAGAGAAAGGTGGGTGCTAAACTTCCAACTGTTTGTTCCATGCCCTTCACACCCATCTTATACATGCTCAAAAAACGCAATTCATCTTGCACGTGATCACATTCGAAGAAACGTCATTTCCTTTTCCGTCAAAGCAATTGATGGTGAGCTCACACACAAGTCTCCCATTTCTGCCATTGCTTCAGCTTCCTTTATTTCACGTGTGAGCTGATTCAGACAAGAAACAGACTTTCAGCAGGGAGGGTTCTTAGCAGCGCATTGCAAAGGTTGTGAGTGCTCCCCTAATCTGTTTAGCTGTTATTGGCCGGTCTAGTAATCAGCTCACACGTGAAATAAAGGAAGCCGAAGCAATGGCAGAAATGGGAGACGTGTGTGAGCTCACCATCAATTGCTTTGACGGAAAAGCAAATGACGTTTCTTCGAATGTGATCACGTGCAAGATGAATTGTGTTTTTTGAGCATGTATAGGATGCGTGGGAAGGGCATGGAATAAACAGTTGGAAGTTTAGCGCCCACCTTTCTTTCCCTTTACGTCTGTGTTGTGTTTCTTCCGTATATGTACCGCGCAAATACAAGCTAAGTCCAACCAGACAAGCAATTTTGTGAATATGTCTATCCGCAGAAAAATGAAAAGGCAATACATATCGCTGACACAGTACTTTTTAAAAGAAGTGAGAGAGGTATGGTACATATTCACGTGTATATTTATATTATGCTAATCAGAACACTGTCCTGCGCAGGACTCGGTGCATAACCTCTGCAACCTTGGCTGCTTGTCTCCAACCCTGGAGTACATCCTGTGGGATCCCCCTCCTGCCCGATTCAACCGCACCAACTGATCACTGTGATGCGTTGTGCAACAGTGCATTGGAGTCCTCACGGCCCACTTTCGGTGCGTGCAGAGGTACACTGTAAAAAATTTCCATAACCTGACAAAGAATTTGTGCGTAACAACAAGGAAAATTTTTCTGTTTCAGGAAAACCGCAAAACTTTCCGCGACGTTACGGAAGCTGCTGCTGTTTCAAGTATAACGGAAATTCTACGCGTTATAATGCAGAGACTCTTTGTTTTTTCTCAAAACGGGCAGAAATCAGAAAATGAATACAGTGACACCTCCTGGAAACTACGGAAAGTTGCCCCCGTTCATGCAGTGTAAAGTATTTGTGGTAAACATCAACATTCATGCATGCTCTTCATTCAGATTCATCCATGGCATTTCACTTTTTTTTTCTTACACTTTCAATCTCTTTTGATATGGACTTCTTTCCTTCCCGCAGGAGTTTATCGACACGTTTTACTCATGCGTGTGCAGTGTTCTGATTAGTGGTGGCTGCATTAAAGCATTTTTAACATTTTTGTCAGGATGGTTGCATGAGGGAGTTACGTCAACTGCAATTTCATTGCGTTAGCCATTATATGGGCACTCTCGGCTGATTTTTGCCGTCGCCGTCCTGCCCCAGACATATATATATATATATATATATATATATATATATATATATATATATATATATATATATATATATATATATATAATAAGAAAGGCACAAAGAAAAATAAATCAGAGTACGAAAATTCCAAGGCCCCCTGCTGACCGGGGATTCGACCGACGAACTCCTGGCTCTGCAGTGCGCTGTGTTTGACCACTCAGCCACGCACCATGCATGAGCCGGCATAACAATGGCAGGCTATTTATATACACCATTCACCGCTGGAGGTATGCAGATCTCGGAGGAGCTTCAGCATGTTTTTTATCACGCAACGCTCCTACACTCTCTTTAAATTTGAAAACTGTCCTTGAGGCGCACACGAAAAAGGGGCCCCTTTCTGTGCCCACTCGTGATGTGGAACGAAAAAAAAAAAAAAAAAGAACACCGCGCACACCTAAGGTCCCTAGATAAAACAAGTTTTTATCTAGGGACCTTGCGCACACTTTGCGTCAGACGCCACCGCGTGGCAGGAGACGCGGAGGGGTCATTCCGCGCACCACACTTTAAAAGAAGAAATATCTAAGAGCCTCGGCTTCTGCGTTGTCGAGACTTGCAGCGCGTTGCTCAAACACAAAGGCGTAACAACTGTGATATTTGTTTGTTCACGCTTGTCCTGTGTATACCTGCGTGTCCTTTTCAAGCGTCTCTCTCCGTGCTACAGTGGGACGCTGCAACTATCAAGCTGCTAGTCGACCTTCGTGTGACATTCTAATTTCTTACTATCGCATTCATTGCTTCGCCCTTGCGGCGAAACTGTGATTTTTGTTGTTGTTATTGCTGCTGTTTGTCATTTTTCGGCTGTATTTTGAAGAGTGCAGTCTAGTGATGTGTTGCCTCATTTCTTGTGTATTTTAAAATATTTTGCCCCGTACTGTTCCCCTTATAGCATAACTGTTTGGGACGAGCGATTGCGTTGACAACACCCCCCACGGCCGTAAAGAACTGTGTGGGGCATAAAGCTGAGCGAGTTCGTTTGGGTTCACGATGAATTTCGTGCAGAGCTCACGAGTAGGACGATGGACGGAAAAAGCAGCGCTTGTTTAGTGTGCTTCTTCCGTCCGTCGTCCTATTCGTGAGCGCTGCACGAGCTTCATCGTGAAAATCTACGGGACATCCTGGAGACGCAGGCGCGCTGTCGGTGCCGAACCGCGAGTTCCCGCTTCTTGCTTCCTTTCCTCTTGCTTTGATTTTCTCAGAACGCTTATGTGGTCTCCCTTTCTTCTTTCTCCATGATACTCTCGCCACATCCGGAGCATTACGTGAACCTGCTCACAGAATAAACGAAAAGAATCAATAGAAGCCAAAAAGAAAAAAAAATACAGATCTCGGAGGGTGTGTTTTTGCAAGATACTCTGCAGAGGCGTGCGCACGGGGAGGGTGGGAAGCGGGGAGGGGGGGGGGGGGGGAGTGGCGCTCACCGTAGTCACTTTAAAGGGGAGGGGGGGCAAGTCTGCCCCATACCTCGACTTAGTAACAGAGGGGGGCCGCTGTAATAACTCGTCCCGTTCCCCCCCCCCCCCCCCCCCACTTAAGGGGAACCCTGCGCGCGCCTATGCTACTCTGTTAACACAAATGATTAAATACGGCCTTTTTAGCAGCTGACATACTCTTTTACCACTCCAGCCCGAAATACGAACTCGCACCACAGAGGGTAAACAGGACGAAAGACGTTATTTTTTCCTGATCGTCAAGCATTGGAGGCTATGGCAGGTGCTCCGCAGTAAGTATGGGAGTAACAATAAAAAAAATAATGATGTGAGGCAGATAGGAGGCATTTAAACACGCCCACTTGGTCACGAACTAATAAGCGAAAAGAGCCATCGGCCATGGTCAAGATGACGATCAGCCTAAGCGTCTAATTCGCAAAAGTTATTTTTGCAGACAGATTTGAAATGACCTGCGCAGCGTCATCGCTCTAGTTTTTTGTTCGGAGTAAGCGCGCGTTAGCGCCGCAGAGCCTCCCGAACCGCCCGAACTACTTGCGTGGCGGAGGAGCACGCCAGACGAGCGGCGTCGTTCCGTCAGTTCCGTTGCTTGCGGTAGCCATTTTGATCGGTGTTCGTCGATCAGCTACACTTTTGAAGCCGAGGACCTACGGTAAGTTATTCCGAATGACCTTTGTGTGTTGTTTGTCTCTGTGTGTGCGCGCCTGCTACTGAACTTTGCTAGCTACGTTTCAGTTACTGAAACGCTCGCTGCGGAGTCAGATCTATGATCGGCTGTTGTGAAGGCATGACAGCGCTGTGTGTGTCTGTGCGTGTTTTCTTCTCTTTCCGCGTTCACTTGCGCTGCACAAGCTTAGCATGACATAAATACTTGTTTCCTCCGTGACAGTACGTGTTTTTAAACGTGTTTTGTTACGGGCCGTATTCGAAGAGAGTTGAGAAATGCGTAAAACTACTTGTTATGATCGTGTACGTGCGAAAATCATATGCAGTACGTGCGACGCTTATGTGCAGTTTGTATATCGATTGCCTCGGCAGATGTGTGAGAATCGCAATTTGAGATCATCACAAATGCTGGATTGCTTTTGTGTGTGTAATTGGTGCCGTTAGCGCTCGGTGTTTTGTTCGCCTGGCGCGCAACACACGGCCCGAGAACTCATTGCATGCAGTGGAGACCGCGCATTTTCAGTAGCTTGCAATCACTCACGTACAGTGCGTGCGGTTTAATAATTTATCTCTCATTGAAAGTTCGCTATCGACAGTATCATATTTTTGTTCAGGGGAACATTTTTTTTCTTGTACTTGCGATGTGTAAGACGAGGTGATCCCTAGCTGCAATTGGAAACTTCGGTTGCGAGAGTAGAGCAACCGCAAGGTCAAGGTGTCGACGCTCGGCTCGTCAAGTTTCCCCTTCGCGTTGGCGCGCGTGGTTGTACAACGATCGAATGAGTGATAATGGGCGTCTGTTTGCTGCATGTCGCCTACTAAGCCGTTACTGTGCTAACGGCACGGCTAAATGTGATCGTGAGCGTCTGTCTCTCGGGGCCCGGGCCGCTCCTCGTGCAGGCACTGTGCGATCGCGATATCAGATTTTTGGAGATTGGAAGATTTTTTTTCTTCTAGTTGCGATGCGATAAGAGGCGGTGATCGCTAGCTGCAATTTGAAACTTCCGTTGTGAGAGAAAAAGCGACCGAAAGGTCAAGGTGTCGACTGTCGGCTAGTCTTAGTTTTCCCGTTGCGTGTGCGCGCGTGGTTGTTAGTACAACGATCAAATGAGCGATAATCGGCGTCTGTTTCTTGCATGCGACGCCTGTATGCGGCATGTCGCCCACAAAGCCGGCACGGCTAAATTTGATCGTGAGCGTCTGTCTCTGGGGGCCCTCCTCGTGCAGGCACTGTACGATAGCAAGCTGGACCAAATCGGCGAAAACTTCAAAATCATGTTTTAACGGTGAAGCTGTTTAAGCTCGCCGTAATTTGTCTCTCCGAAAGAGAATTGATCATTATCGTGAACGTGCATGCGGCTCTCAACATCCTCTTTGTCCTCTTTTGCTTCGCTCTCAGAACACATGCGCTTATTTATCTGGCGTGGCTTGCAATAAGCTTGATAGGTGATAAGAACGAGTGCAAAGAGAGAAATCCTTGGCGAAAAGAAAATTCTTTTCGAGGCGGGATTCAAACCTACGTACCTTCGATCTGAAGGTGAGCGTCCTAACCACTCGGCTATCCAGGCACGCTAGCAGAGCATAGCATAGCCTTGTATAGCATAGTGTAGCAAGGAGGTAGGAGAGGGAAATGAGTGTGAGGATGAGGGGGGGAAAAAAAGGAGAGGAGACAGTAAAGCACCGAATAGAAAAAATGAGAGAAGATCAGAGCGAGAGAAAGGAATAGAGTGAGAGATAGAGAAAAGGAAAGAGAGGAGGAGGAAGCAAGCGAGAAATACAAAGATAGGGATGAAAGAGGATGAAAGATGGAGCCAGAAATAGGGAGGGAAATTGAATAAAAATAAACAGACAAAAAGACACAGTAAAGGAGGAAAGAAAATTTGCAAAACTTTGTCAAGCAGCAAAAACCAGGACTACGTAGGGGCCCATCATCTCCGCTGTCTACATTGCGACTTCAGTGAAAGCTACGCTAACTTTTTTTGTAAAAACTCTTCAGGTTAGAGTAGCAACAAAAGCAATGCAATATGCACATGCAGTTGAATGCCGCATGTTCTGTAGCCACTACAATTCACAATGTGGTCTTGTGTTTCAGAAATCCCATAATACATTGCAGGTTGGCATACAGCTAAGTCGCTGCATTGGTGCTGAATTGGTGCTGAACAATGGCACCTCAGAACGAAGATGCAGATCTATAGCCAGATGTCAACTGCTCTACGGCTGTTCCCTTTTTCAGAAACAAAGGAATTGGTTGGTATGTTTTTACATAGCCTTCTTTTAATCTTTATGAAGCGGCGGCCAGTTCTGGGAGCTAATTTACGGGTGGCTGTGACTGCTTTGCTTTGTCTGAAGGAGTACGAAAAAGAAATGTGCAAGCTCAACTGCGTCTCTTTCTGGATAAGTGTATCATGCAAACTACTGTGTCACAGCATATGAAACTGCACGAACAAAATGTGCAATAGAAGCATAAACAAGTGTGCACAGCGTTTAAAAAGTGTTGTGGATGTGTTTAAAATTGTGTAGTTTGTCCTCAGTCACAATAAAGTTTGCTTAATTCAAATATATTTCATAATTAGAAAGCATAAAAAATAAGAAGTTACCGTCACCAGTGCTTTGTTTGGCTCATTCATGGCTCTGCTTTTTGAATTATATATATATTATAGACACCATATGCAGCTCGAGTGTATTGTGCCAGATTGGGAAGAAGAGTTAGGAAAGTATTCTGCTATGGTGCCTGGTAAATTCGTATCTCTTGCTTGATGTTTTAGATCTGTAGCACTTCGATTAAATCACAGTAAGCTCATTGCTTTTTTTTTCCCGTTTCATTACATGTCCAGCTTTGTAGAATTCAGTTGTCTCAGCAGTTCTTCAACTATTTCTTTTAAGGACATCTGCACATAGTAGAGAAAGTGTTTTGCTTTGATCTGAAGCTAGTATTAGGCCATTTTCTTACATCTCAATAGCGTTAAGACATATAGCCGCTATATGAATACAGGAAAAAGCATTAGCAAGTTCACTAAAAGTTTTTGTACTTAACGTTTTGTGTATGAAGTTTTGCCTTTTGCCACTATGACAGTACAATTCTTTGCATATTATGCAGTACAACTATTCAGTATTTATTCTGAACAGCTCTAAAATTATGAAATTTTGCTTATTGACCCTCTAAAATTTTTTTTTAGGTCTGCCAAGACATAGCGTCAACGATTTCATGGGACATCCTTGTATGATGAAAAAGATTAGAAATGGAGTATTGAAAATTATAGCATGCTAATTGTGGATGTAAAAACAATTGTTTCCTTTTATCGTGGGCAGTATATGAGGGCTGGGCTGTATGTACTTTTAAAAGATATAAAAGGAGTTGCAGATTTTGCACAGCCTGGTTGAATTTGCCCTTAGGCTTTCCAATAAATAACTCGATTGTATATTCGTTTGGTAGTAAATCACAGCTTGTAGAAAAATATTGTTAATGCAAAATAATTAACTTGTTCACCATTAAAAAGCATAACGAAATGTGTTTTAGCATGTGTAAACAGAAGATGATTGGAGATTGAACACAAAGAAAGCGATAAGGGTGTTAGCACTGTGATCAGTCCACTTACTGTGGATCTACAGTATAACATCACAAGTGCAGGAGGCACTGAATACAAATAGGTGTATATGTGTTTGCCATGATTATCTTTCCGTCTTCCATCCATCCTATGCTACCCAAAGTCATTGTCGGCAAAATTAAATTTTAAATGCAGGAATTATTTCTTCTTTGAGCATAGAACACCATTTGTTTGCAGCATGAATTAGCAAAAGGGGCACAGGCTATGAAAATAGAGGAAACAATGTTGATAGCTGCATTTTTTTTATTGAATGGTGCAAATGAAGAAAAAAAAAGGAATGTGTAGAAAAGGACAGCTCACTGCCTTTAGAAGTCTTATACTTGTATTCCACATGAGGCATCTGTCCTTTCAGCTGTGACAGCATCACACTTTGCCTTGTACTTGTGTGTGTGTGTGTGTCAGGCCTGTCGCTCCAAGTGTTGACCTTTACCACTTGTGGCAGAGAGTGGCACATCCTTCGAAGCACGGTATGAGTGTGGCATACAAACTTGAAGGTTTAAAATTCTCAAACAGCTTGAAGACTGCAGTTCAATGTACGATACTTCAGCCACTATGGCCATGAGTGGCACAGGCTAGCACTCCTAAAGTGAGGAGAGTTAACCTCGGCCCGCTAAATTGCAAACCTTTTTTTTCGTACTGTGGATGCTATGAGTACAAATTTTTAAAGCATCCCTGAATGAAATGTTTTCTTTCAATATTGCAATGTGTTTCTTTTATGCAGGAGATGCTGTTGTGCCTGAGCTGAATTTGGGGCGACATGACGTAAGGATGACTTGGCAGCTTAATTTTTTACACAGGTGAGTAAAGAAGTTTTCGAACTGCGAGTAAAAATGTTTTTATAGATTGTTGCTGTGAAACGTGTCAGAAAGAAAAAGTGATGTGAGAAACTGACAAATGCCAAGTGTTAGCTGAATTTATTAAGTGAAATTCTTTTTAGCAGCTGCTGTTAACTCAAAAACCACACTGCAGGCACCTTCAAAAAGTAGCATATTGCAAGCTGCAGCCTTACACCTTTAGCTAAACATAAACTCTGGGGAAAATGCAACTTTTTAAAGTAGATTTATGTCCCCTCTCATACATTTTTCTTGAACCTATGCTGTATTCCAACCAAGTGGTCACCCAACTTTCCTAAGGTTGTATTTTGATGAACGGTTCTGGTTGTGTATGATTTGAAAGGTTTGAATAAAAGTTTACGTTAAAAAGCAATTTACTGCACTTTCTAAGTCATATTGTATACGCTCTTTCCCTGGTGTTTGCACCTTATATAACTGCTTAGCCATTGCAGAACAGGCATATTCTTGAATGTACTTTTAATAGTAAAGTAGCAGGTATGTAGCGTTCTGAAAAGGCAGGAGTTGGTATAAAAACATGGATGAAGGTAGAGCGCAGAAAAGTTCTATTGCACTCGTTGACCACATACTGATCTGTTATTATGACAAATATATATATTATCAAAATGCTGAGTGGGGTAGCCTCATATATGCAGGAAGAGTATTCACACACAAAAGCCAGGCTTGCAAAAAATACATCTCATTATAGTAGGCATATGCAAGAATGCTATTAACTTGTGAATTGATGAACAGGGAGAGCCTTCCATTTTGCTACTTCGCGACCTTGAGTTATCTCCGGTCATTTTGGTTGCTGTCTTTATGCTAGTATTTGCTTCACAATATCCCAGCACTCAGGCTCACAGCAGCACAGCTTACAATGTTTAAGTTGATCAACTGCTTGTTTTGTGCTTAGGAAGCCTCATTGTAACATTTGTTTGTATAGCCTGCATGTGATTTTCTTTTAACACTAGACAAAGTAGTACTGATGTTTGTTATTGTATATAACATTTGCTCGTTTACTCATATATTTGCATGGCAGCCAAGTGGCGCAGTGATGCTGAGGTTCAGCATTCAGTTTGGATAACTTGTTTTAACATCACAAAACTGATTCTGTGTGGTTAAAGCTACAGTATTCAGTCATTGGACAATCTCCTCGAATTTATGAGAGAATCTTACAAAGTGAGGCACTGCAGGTGTCACATAACGCTTTTGCTTTACACCTTAAGTGTTTCTTTGACTGGTAGTATTCGTGCTTCGTGCTTTACAATTGCATATGGGCAAAACTGACGGATGTTTGAGAATGTTTATTTTATGATTTGCTACTTTACTGAACATCCAGGTTCTCATAATCTTGCTTCGTTGTTTTTTATGATCATAACAAAGACTTTAGCCCAATTATGGCTGTTTGTAGGGCGTGTACGCTAATGAATATTTCAGTTATGAGCTGCAAACTGGTAGGTATCTTTCAGCGGTGAAAATATTTTTACATGGGTTAGGCAGCCTGAGAAGTTTCTTTTAACCTTATGTACATTTGTTTGTCCCAGCTACTACTATAGTGTGCTCTCCTTTTCTAAGGGAGCCTGATCACAAACCATGGAGAGAGGCTGTAAGAAGCTTGGATGCACTTCTTCAAGTTTTGGAGAGGAAGAGGAGGCAGCATTTGTGGCAGTGGGATCCGGTAACTACGTGTTTGTTAAATGAAGTTCTTGGGAGTACAGGAACGGTTTTTGTGTGGCGATTGTGATGGCTAGTGGTGGCTGTGGCATAGTCATGTTTCACTGAGAAGGTCAACAACACTTACTGTGTTAGAGCCTTGAACTTTCTTTGAAACATTAATAACAATAGTTTGGTGTGTCCTAATAAGAATGAACACAACTTCCCAGTCATTATTCCCAATTTTGATGAAATGTACTCTAGGCACAGGTTTCAGACCCATAAAAATGATTTCAAAGTTAGTCATGAGCAGAAAAAAAATATTTGTTCACCTGAAGAAAACAAATTTTGACCTAAAATACTTTCCTGCCAATTTCAGAGTTTGAGAGCATGAAGCGCACCCTGCAGAAAAAAAGAAAAAGAAACATTGAACGTCTTGGCCACAATATTTATTCCAATCAAAGAACCAGTGAAATTAAAAATTCTGGCGTATTTTGTTTTTCTTTTCTGTTGAACAGTGTTTGAGGGAAAAAAAGAAACAGCATGGTGAATGGCATAAAATGCCCGATTTCAGAAATTTGTTGCTGTAGATATCTTAAGCTGAGGATAATGAAACGCTGTACATATTGACTTTTATATTTGCACTTTCTTCTAATATAATTTTCTTGGTTTCCGCAGTTGCTTTTATTCTTTCAATTGTGCTAAACTTGTGTGGTTTACAAAAAAACGCTCAGGTTTGAAAATACTCTCTAAAAGACCATTTTAATTTTTTTTTTCTTTTTAGGAATGTCTTATTCAAGTCACGGACATTCTCTACCATTCTGTGTAAACAACAATGCATTATTCGAGTTGCTAACAAGATATAATGAATAAAATACGACCACCTCAGCCTAGCTGCCGTGCCATTGCTTATTCATGTGCTGCCAAGTCGATGCAAGTTGCTCAAAATAATTGCGTGTAATATACTCGGAAGGGGCTGTTTCTTAAAAAAAAATTATGTAGCCAGGTTGCATAGTGAGCAGGCTCTCTCTTGTGATGAGCCGCGTGGAAAACTTGAGGCAATCTGTAGTGTTTGCCACTCAAGGCTGCAGGCGCTTGCATTACATCACTGCCGCTTCAGTTGCAGGTAAGCTTGGCTTCTGTGAGACCAAAGCTCAGCGGGCAAATGAGATAAGGCATTCATCACTGTGGATGGTAAAAACTGTTCATTGCCTACATTTATCTATATCATGCAATGAAAACTTTGCTGGTAGTGAGCAGTCAACGCCTCCATTGTTGCGGTATAGTGTTGCGTCCTCTCTTTGGATGACCTAAAAATAATTGTTGCACTCATCAGCAGCAGATGGCACAGGAAGCAAGCCTGTGACTTCTATAGAAAGCCATCATACATGCTTATGCTGGTCAAACAGCTGAAGCTGGTGTTCTGGTTGTCGTGCGAGCAGATAAGATATTCAACACAAGCTGCACATTTATCACACTATTTTGCACCCTCCGACATAACAGCAGACGAAGAAATACGTGCGTGCTGAATGCACTCAGCGCTAAGTTACTGACACAATTTTAGTTGCGTAATATTGACCTTGTTGGCAATTCACAGCTTTTACTTTTGACAGTGATACATTATTCATCTCGGAGCATTGTTTTGATGCGTAAGCGAGCTTGTCTGCCATCTAGGTGGCGCTGATGAAATTTTTGCGACTTTGCCAAATGGCTGATCAGATGACAAAGCTTGCTGCACCATGCAACCTGGCTGCGCATTCGTTGCTTTGGAATAGCTGTTAAGCTCTCTAGAACTAACAGACAATAATACCAAGGAAAGTATCGGGGATGTTATCTGTAGTAACTGTGATATAAATTTCAGAAAAGTAAAGTGGACGATAAGATAGCTTGCCGTTGCAAGGACCAAACCTGCTACTTGTATTAATTATGATGCAAATTTGAAGAAAGTAAAGCGGACGAAAAGACAACTTGCCACCATCAGGACTGAACATGCAACCTCAAAACATCCCCTATATTTTCTTTGGCACGATTGTTTGTTAATTCTCATTACGACTGTGTCTACAAAAGCAAAAATGAGCCCGGAAAATTTCCATTCTTTTGCATCCCATTTGCAGCTAATACCTAATGGCGTAGCCACTAAGCTGAGTTGCTCACATTCGGTGCATTATACCTGGTTAGTAACCCAAATAATGGATGATTTTTTTTCCACAACAGTATACAGCATCCTCAACTTCAGTCATAGATATCTAAAAAAAAATTTAAATGGCCTTTCAGAAAAGAAAACAATGTTCAAACTACGATATTTTAGTAAACCAAATAAGTTTCAGCACAACTATGAAAACAACAGTGTACGCGAAAACCAAAAAAAATTATTTAAAATAAAGTGCAAATATGAATGTCGATGTGCGCTGTGCGATATATGAATGTCGATATGTATGTACGATAATAATTGTCCAGTTTAACTTGTCTACGGGAATAAATAAACCATGGCACCCACATTTCAATGGCGACGAAATGCTAGAGTCCCATGTACTCAGATTTAGGTGCACGTTGAAGAACACCAGGTGGTAGAAATTTTATGTCTTGTTTTTAGGATATAAAAGCAAAAGAATTATTATTGCAGCAATAAAATCTGAAGTACAAGTATCTTTTTGCTGTTTACAATGCTTTTACTTTTTTCCTCTACTGCCTGTCGACAGAAAATGGAAATAATGTACTCATAAAATAGAATTTCACTTGTTCTTTGATACCTATATATGACTAGAAAATCACCGTTTTTTTTTTGCAAGGTGTGCTGAAAGTGCCGAAATTGTGAAATTGCGTCTTGGACGCCACTCATGAAAAGTGCTCCACAAACCTACTTCGTAACAGTGAGATAGTTTTTTTTATGGCCAGAATTTTTATGTGTATATGTTGGGCAAACCAAATTTTTTCCGCACGACTAACTTCAAAGTAATCGCACTCTAAAAACCTCCCACTGGAGTAAGCTTTATAAAAATCGGTAAGGATGAATGAGACCTCGTGGTTGTTCTTGTTGAACGCACAATTATTCTTTATCTCTTGGGTACCTTCAGTTTCTTATGTTTTGTCAGTTGAAGTGTTATCGGTTAGGAGGAGATGGATGGAAACAACTTTATTGAAAGTCCGGCGATCTTTAACCCGAGCTCAGGTCTCCCATGAGGCGACTTCGAGGCCTTGCCTCAACGCCGTCTCGCGGGACCGCTGGACTGGCCATATTAATAAAACATTCTCTCATTGTGTGGGGTCGGTTCAACAAAAAAATTATCGTTATCGTTAATTCTGGAGTATGCTTGTGTTGATCTGTTTTCCACAATAACGTCAAAGGAAAAAACGCTGGCCTCTATGATGTTCTGTTGTTGAACCATTTGCAATGCATTTAAGATTGAAGGCATACTCTTGTGATTGAATTCTGCTCCATGCCTACATGTACTGTCAAAATTAATCCTGAACTCACCACTACAGTATGCCTCATCCTCGTGTCATTGTGGCACTTAAACCAAGAACCAACTTAATGTTGTTATATTATAGTGCAAAAGTCAAATACACTGCTTTTGACGTAGGAGTGGAGGAAGCAGTCTCTACTGTGGTATTTTAGGTTCCAGTTTTCTGAGCACAACACAGGTATCACTTATACACTTATTGGCTTTACGTTCAATGAAATAAAACTGGAGAAGTATCTTACCAGCTAATGGAACTAAATGACAGCTAACATGAGCATCCCTCACAGTTTGTAGGCATAGGGGAGAGTCAGGAGGGTTGGGACACTTTTCACAATATTTTTAGTTTTGTTGAACCTGAATGCAGAACGGTGTTTGATTAATTATAATACAAGTATAAACCAGCCGCAAAACTTCTGAGACGCACTCGTTTCTATGGCTCCTGCTTGGGCTGTAATAAATAGTTTGTGATGGCTAAAATCTGTCCCATTCCACCCGCCTCTGTGGGTGGAGTGGGACATCACTTGGGAAGAGTGGGACGTATGCAACAAAATAGTTCAAGTGTCTTTAGCGACCATTACAAGCGGATAGTTTGACATCAAACAATAAAAAGGGTTGCTCAAACTTTGCTGCACCGATAGTTTTCGGCACTGGTAGCTATCATCACAATGTCGGTAATTGGTAAAGTCCCCATATCTTTCTTAGGAGGAAAGCAGAACTGAGAGCTCTTTGCTTTGTTTCGCAGGAACTGCGCACTGACGCTGACATGTTGTTACTGCTCTTGACTCTAGCCATGTAATGAACGCGAAATTTTTTTTTACTAAAAATGACAAGACATCACCTTTTGTCGCTTGAATATATTCATTAGGCTGATTGATTACAATTGTCATGTCAGCAATTATCAAAACCGGACATGTCGTTGTCAGACTCATCAAAGACAGCGGAAGGTGCGTTTTCTTGACCTGAAGAACAGCAATCTTTAGGCAAACGCCTTTTTTTTGGATGGGCTGTGGCGGCAGTCTTGACTGTGTCACGGTTCTTTTTTTAATACTGTCGTGCTAACCTCTGTGAATTCTTGTTCAGTCGTATGGTTCCGCAATGTACATGTAATGACTTTTGTCTTACCTTTCTTTTTTCTTTTTGCACTGTGTAACGCGGTTTGGCAATACGATACAGAGGAATGGGACAGTGTCCCGTTGCTCCCACAACTCGGCTGTCTCATTCCTCTCAAACTATGTTTCCCAAAGTAAGCAACGTTCAGCAGCTAAAATTCAGTCGTAATGCCTCAACTTTTTCTTTGAAAAAGTACATAGCTGATGTGTTTTTTCGGAGAAAAATTGATATTAGAGTCCACAATGTGGTTGAAATATGAGCATTAGAATTTAGATAGCAGAAGCTTACTTTTGAGACGTGAAATAGGCGACTTCCTGTTACAGAAAGCTCCATTCGCCAAAGATGCCCACCATTATATCCATGCAGTCGGTCTGTTAGCACCATTTCATGAGTCGTTGGCTAACGTCTTTGAAGTAACTGGAGGAGAGATAGACGCGCTGTCCCATTCATCCAACTGTCTTAAACCTCCCAACTCTCCCCTATGAGTAGACATCTCATTCCTAACGAGCGCATGTTCACAGATCCTATAATTGATGCATCTGCCTCCACACCTGATGTATTACATGTCGCGTGATGAAGTGATTTGGTAATGGTGCCTACTCTGCAGCAAACAAAGGTCTAGTCTGCATCTTCTCAAAGGCATTCAGATTTCATCTCCACGATTGGCGCTTATGCAAGGTTATTTAAGAGGTGTTGAAGAAACAGTGCATCACACCAACCTCCAGTCTGCTGTTTTGAGAAAAATAGATTTGGTGCAGAAAGGATGTGGACGAAGTGAAGACACGAACTGACAATCTGGAGTGCCAACTTCCTATGTTTATTAACAGAAACCATGCTCATTTATACATGCTGCCGAACAAGGTAATCTCATGACAGATGTAGTAACATTGATGAAACTAACAAATTATGAGCCAGTGATGTAAAAGAGTCGAAAGACATGCACCGGAAACTGCATTGGCCTGAGCTGTAAAATCATGACAGCACACGAGAACACGTGTTCATCTCAGGATCAATCCATGTGATGGCAAAAGAGGCAGCGCACAACCTAAACTTAACACGTCTACGAGCTATCTTTCAAGAGAGAGAGAATAAACTTTTATTGCGAGCAAGCACACTGTGCGCCCAAGGTGGGCGGCCTCCTTATTCCAGGTAGCCGCGGGTCTTCGCCATCTCCCGCGCCCGTTGAACATCTTTTTTTTGTCACTTAAATCTAGCGATGGCATGCTAACACTGTCCTTCATACTAGGAACCTACCTTTTTCATAGGAGCCGGTGCTTTTTTATTAGGAACGACTCAGTTGTCTCTCTCTAAGAGTGGCTGCTTGCTCTCTTAGAACTGCGGTTTGGCTGAATTGTGATGCACAACCACAGTACTTGCCTGCCAAGTACCGGCCCATATTGCTGCTGACCGCCAAGTGGTGCTGTCTTGCACAATCATTGAAACAGGTGCCTGTGTTTGATATATACCCTACTGTTTTACTGTTTGACAGTGAACATTCTTAACTAATAAAGAAAGGAATAGCTTTTACGTGCCTCAATTCGGCTTCAATGAAGTCGTCAGAACTACCTTTTTATGCAACTAAATAATTAATATAATTACATTAGCAGACTGAAAGACACCCAATTTCCTCCCTCCATTATCACAGGTGTGTTCAAAAGCCTCTTGCAGAAACTGAAACGTGGTAATAAAGTGCAGGAGCTAAAGGAATAAATGAGCACAAGCGTAATACCTTATGTTCACTGCCTCTCGCACACTATAAAGACAGTCGCAGCCAGATGCAGTGTGCACATTGTGTTCTCCACTCCAAGCAAACTGGCTGGGATTTTCCCTTCAGTGGCGAATAAGCAGCCAGCTGCATGCTCCAAGAAGCACACTACGTGATACAGCAGATGTGTTACAATGTGGTCCTGAAAATTCACACAAACGGGCCAGTGTTCTAACGATCCTGCAAGAGAGCACCGCTTGGAGGTCAGCAGCAACATGGGAGTGCACTTGGAAGGCCATTGCAAGTGCTGTGGTTGTGCGTCATGCTTCAGCTGAACCACATTTATTATGAGGGCAAGCAGCTGCACTGAAAGGGAGACAATTGGGGCATTCCTAATAAAAAGGGTAGGCTGTCACTGCGTTAGCAAGCCACGACTAGACTGAAGTGACAAAGAAATGATGCTCTTGAAAGTTAGCTTGCAGACATGTCAAGTTTAGGCTGTGCACCGCCTCTTTTGCCGTTCACTCAGATTAATTATGTAATGGACATGTGTTATAGAGTGCTGGCATGATTTTGCAGCTCAGGTCAATGCAGTTTCTGGTGCATGTTTGATGACTGGTTCATGATGATTTCTTAGTTCATCCTTGGGCTATATTTGTAAAAAGATTACCTTTGACAGCATGTATGAGTCAGCGTGGTTTCTTTCTATAAACATCTTGAAGGTGGCACCTGGTTTTTCCAGTTCGTGTCTTCACTTCATGCCTTTCCCTTTTGTGTCATACCTATATTCCTCATGTAATGCACCAATTAGCTCAGCAAGAAGCTCTGTTGTACCATATTAAAATGTGCTGTACACTATGGTACGACACAACTTCAAGCTTCTTGTGCAGTGCTTTGTCAACAAGCTTCAATTTACCATTTTTTGTTTTAGAAATTATCCTCTTATTTTACCACACACCAGAACTTTTAGAGGTCAATTAGTGGGCACGGTCTGTAATGAAACAATCTGAAAAATTCTTTTAGTCAAATGATACCTATTTATGAGTGTTTTTTTTTAAAACCCTGCTGTTCTCCACGCTATGCTATTCTGGCTCACCGAGCACTTCTGTATTTAACACTTTTTTCTTGCAAGACAGATTTATAGTCCCCAGCACTTGGTGGACTATATAGAATTTTCCTGTAGAAATAAGACAGGGTTGCAAGACATGCCCGACCAACCTTACCTGAAAAAAACTGTAGTTGTGTATGGTTTGAAATGTTTTTTATTTAGTTCAGGATTATCAACTTTAAAAGATTTGCTCAATAGCATTGCTTTGTTTCTTCAATTGCAGGAACAAGCCCTGCTTATCCCATGCCTGGTGCGGAAGGACATATTGGCGCTGCACCTTGCAGACAAATTGTTTTTCATCCTTGTGCCCTTTTATGACTTATGAAGTCACAAGGTTATTCTTTAGGTATCTGCTACTGAACAAGTCTAAAATAAATCTTGGTGCTTGCAACATATTTGTGATGTGTTATTCCAGCAATTATCATTAATTGCTTTATTGCCTATGAGTACACTGAAAGAATGTCGTTTGTGGAGGCAATACGCACTGCATTCTTTCACAGCACAGATTCAGCATACGGGGTCTCACATTTTCTGATTACTGCAAAACACTGTAGTCTAACGGTTAGCTCGTAGGGTGCAGATACACAGGACGGGGACTTCTGTTATTGATTTATTGGCACACCTTGCATTGCAACGGATGGGTCGTAGAGTACAGGTACAGGAGACGGGGTCATCTGTTATCGAATTATTGGGACACCTGTATTTTAACGGTTATACTCGTTAAGTGCAAGTATGGGTTACGAAATATTCCGTTTCCCAAGTACGATGGCACTTGTATCTTGTTCGACGATTTGTACATAACGCCCGGTCCGTTGACGGAAAGAGCGTTTTTTATGTTGCGAAAAACTGTTCGGTCACAAATTACCAGCAAATTTTGTCGTTAAGTAGGGCCATTTTTTAGCAGTGTACAGAGCGCTACTATGGCCCACTCTGCACGTCAAAGATCGTCGCAGTTTGCGTGGTGCTTCACAACCTCGGTGTTCGGCCGAGTCAGACAACATCCCTGGCACTGATCCTGAATGAGAAGATGCGGACTTTTACAGCAAGAGCGACGATCCGGCAACAGTAGGCGGGACCACCTTCTGCAGCGGTTCACAGCTGGGCACCCTTGCATGTGACAGGCTTATATTCCTGCGAGATCTGCACATAAACATGAAACAGAAGAAGCTCTTTTTTTTCTCAAAGCAAAGTAGCCACTTGCATTGTGTTCGATCCTGTGCCTATCGCCTGTACTTGTGTTCAGCAGGAATTTCACACTGACAAAAGCTGCTTCCTTGTTCACGGCAAGGTGGCCGCTTGCCTTGTGTTTCATGTGATACCTATCACATCTACGTGTGTTCTTGCAGAAATTGTATTCTGACAAAAGCTTCGTGGTGTCCTTTCGTTGAGAGCATGCTAATTGTACCGGGCAGTTAAGCAAAAACATGCTCATCTCTGGCGAATCATCATAGGACTAGTTTCTTGAGGCCATAGTAACTCTGGAAAAAGCCCGCGTTATTTTATACCGGTGCATGCAACCTCAAACTTCATTCCAAAGCGTTGTTTTCAGCACTTTATTCACTATGCGAACCCAGTGAGACTTTCTATTACATATGATGGCTGTAGGAATCTCACAGGTGCTGCACAAAAGCTCTATTCATTTAGTAGCCACTCCAACATGCAAGAGCACAAGCTTGCTCCTGTTGGAAATCTATGTAAATATTTAGAGTGCACAAAACGAACCAGTACAGAAAGCGGTGACGTGGACAGAGTGATGTGTCATTCCTTTCTGTCCTGGTTTCTCTCGTGCACTAAAAAAGTTTACATGCAAGAGTAATGTGTAATATTTTAGAATATGCTGTGAGGCAATTTACTTTCTTCTGTAATGATTTTCCAAGTGCCTTGACGAAATCGCCTTGATTTTTTATAGCTCTTAAACAGCAATGTTATGGTCAGTCTTTGCAATAATAAAAAGCCGTCAAGTTGTCTCATTGTTTACATCATTGTCTCATCATTCACTGCTGCCAACAACAAAGGATGCGTCTAATATTGTGCCAGCCAGTTTTGAAAGAAGTACATGTACAAAAAAGACCTTTCTTTGCATGCAGTTTGTAAATTTCTTAGTGCTACCAGTGCAAGGTAACATCAACTGCGTAAAATGCAATCCCTTTTCTTTATCTGAGGCCGTTATACAATTCTTATTCGTGTGTTGTAAGCAAGATTCGCCTCAAGACCATATCTTTCAGACTGAATTGATCGTGCATTACATCAGGTCCTGAAACTTAGCTCTTATTGCACGTACGTCTGTATATTTACACGATTGTAATTTATTTTGCAGTAGTCCGTAAGCATCCTTATCAAAACATATAACACCATCTCAATAATCACGACAGTTCAGGATCATAGTTCCCACATCGTAGACATGCTCGCTGTAGGGCTAGTTGGCACATTACTTCAAATAAACTGGGCACTGAACCGCCACCACAACAAAAAAGACAGAAGAAACAGAAGGAGCATTATCAGTACTTGCAATGCTGTGCAGCTCCTTATCTTCACTATCGGCAGCGCCTTTGGACGCCACACGCCTTGGGAACAAGGGGCCGCCGCAGCCCAACACGGAGCCGACGTGCACAACTGTAATGATGCCGGCGTCGCCAAATCAAACGCATCTCCGCCTGTTCTCCTGCAATAAGCATGTGTATAGCTGAAACGTCAAGACCACCCGATTGAAACGCAAATTCACCTGATTGCGCTGCGATTCCTCGCCTCGGGATCGCGCTGCCACCACTTTCCTTCTTCGGCGACGACCTTCTGCTGGGGACCAGTCGGTAAAGGCGCTCTGTCAGCGTATGTCACAGCTCCCGTCGTACCAGCGGCAGCAAGTCGTCCTCCAATTATGGGGACGATCAGTAATAAAATCTAACATCGCGGCCCACTGTTCGGCGCTCAGTCACAACCATGGTCACAACAAACAAAACACCCCACGAAATAACGATGCACGCAATGTCGACGCTGGCTTGACTGGTTCGCTTATTGGCTAAAAAAGTTGCTATGGCTTCGCTAAATTGCAGACGATATCGTCTGATTCACGACTTTAAAGCCGCACGCTTCACTTTCGTTTTATTTTATTGTTGTTGCGTTTACAATTAAAGAAACAAGGTGGTACTTAATTGCACGTTTCTTTGTATTTCATGACACCCTTACGTCACGTTTCACAAGCAGTTCGTGCGTTTTCGTCACCATTGTGTACACGTCACGCCTACGTAAAATTTGACAGAAAATGGCGGAAGTCCAGAATAGCACCCCAGGCGTCATCGTCATCTTTATCACGTGGAGTGGGTACATCCCACTAGACGTGGCTACCTACTACTACTACTATTACATGCTACAAAGGAGGGACAGACCCACACCCTAAGGAGCTTCGCCCCTTAAAAAAAGAGCCGCATAGGGCTACACGCTATAATCAGTAATGCCAAACGAAACATACGGTGGTACAGTAGTCAGTGTTCCATTACACTGACCGCTCTTCTTAGGGATACGTTTTAGTCGGTCTTAAGCCTAGAAGTTCATGACCTATGTGGTGTCAACGTTATAAGCGACCGCCTGTAATTGATCATGTCATATTTAAACAATCTTGTGCGCGTTGAGTAGAGGAACAGTGGCTATGCCTAGAATGAACACGTGGAACTCGCTCGGCAGGCAGCAACGCCCTGCTCCATTACTGCAGTCACGGTTGGTCCCGAGAGCTGCAAGCAAGCAGGCACGACCGACGCATCTGGCTGATATGAGCACATTAGATAGATTAAGGAACGTGGTCACTAAGGGTAGTTGCTCCTGCAACTTCATTGAAATAATACTCTACGGCCCGCTGTATTCAGCGGCTCCCAAGACCACGAGCGTGTGTTTTTCGCTGGCTGTGACGCCACCTTGGCTCGGCCGTTGGTGATATAATGTGTGGGGTGCGCAAGTATGCGCACCCGTTGTAACGAAGTGCGCAAGTCCCGGGTGTAACAAAGTGCCCAAGCGAAGTCTTCGTTACAACGGAGAAGTGTCCTTGTTTTTTGAAAATGGATGAATTGGAAATGAAACAACCATTCGTCGCTAGTGGAAGCCTCGAGAAGAAGTTCTTGACTCGAGAAGAAGTTCTTGACTCGTAATAAAAGAGCACGTGACACCTCTCCTGATGTACGGCTGTTTATTTTCATTTGGCGTCCGTGCTTCTCTAGCTTTCTCGGTTTAAAATGAATTTCACGCTTGATTTTCCGGTGATTTCACGTGGAGATTTTTCAGCGGCAAGCCCGGTCGAACTTTTAAGCTGCTACAGCGCTTCTGATCACCGGCTCTAAACCATTCTTTCGCGGAACATCGGCCACAGCCACGTTGTCCCACAGTGGTGCCAAAAAACTGCGAGCGAAATTCAAATCGCAATGACGCAACCCCATAGAGCAGTGAGAATAGGGCTAACGCAACGTCAGCGCCTCCCGGAGAGGGCGGGGGCAAACCAGCGGCG
>JALIZH010022247.1:0-60049 GCA_030522465.1 Rhipicephalus appendiculatus | reverse complement strand
CCTAACGCGACTATAATTATTAAACAAGGTGCTGCGCAAAGGAACACAGGGACAAGGAAGTGAACGAGGACGTGCACTGACATCGCACAGTACACGGGCAATTCCCTGTGTTCCTTTGCGCAGCACCTTGTTTAATCATGTACGACCGACTCGCCCAGCAACATGCATTATTGCCACTATAATTACCCGTTTCATCTCAACCTGGCAGTCAGCACGCATTTAAAGTAATGTGGGAATATCTTCAAAAATAATCGTCTCAAAATTCTGTCCGATGTAGTCGTCAGTGCCGTCCGTGCAAACGCCAGGACAGGAGATGTATATATATTGTGGATATATTGAATGAACCAGCAACTAGCAATGGTGTATGGGGTAGTCATTGAAAAAAAAAAAAGCAAGCGGCGTATGTATATTTTGTAGTGTTATTAGCGGGTCAAGCAAAAGAGGTGAAGAGATTGCACATCCAGCCAAAATGTGAGAGAATCTAATCGGCCTAGAATAAGGGGATTTCATTTTATTTAATCGAAGATCCGTTAATTCCTAGCTAACGCTTAATCATGCGAACATAAAAAAATAAAGCATACGCAAATGATACTGCAAGAACCATGAATAAAGAATTCATATTTTTTTTATCGCTTTCACCATGTACTAATTATATATCAGGCGCATATTTCTAACCACCTTCATAAATTCTTTGCCCAAGAATATGCATCCGATTCATCATGAGGAACGCTGGCAGGCCAGAGCCGGAGCTTTAGATGTTGAGTACGGGTAGTACAAAGGGCCAGTCTATGCAGCCGTCGAGGCATATAAGGACGAATACTCATTTGTGATTGTGGAGGTGGAAAGGCCCACGGGCATGCTAGGTCACCTCTGGATCGTTAAAAACCCGCTCCTCAGAAACTACAAAGGAAGCGGCCAGAGCGCGTGCTATATCTCATTATCAATATAACTTGAGCCTTAGTGATTAAAAGCAGCCATTCGAAATGTGCGCAGGGGCTGAACATGGGTCATGGCAGCAAGATTGATGAATCGAGTCACGGGGCGAGAGATTCGGGAAGGTGGAAATTATGTGGGTACCACCACACTCTGGAAACTCTTGGAACGTGGCGGCTCACATGAATACTCGAGGTTTCCTCAGCCAGGCAATGAGCCGGCAGTTCCGGGGAGGTCCGCATGAGATGGGCTGGTGTCCGTTGCAAAGCGCCTGAAAAAACTGTCTGCTGCGGACGGTGTTACTGACAGCAGGAATACATCTGCACATTTTCGACGAAGATTATTCGAAAAGCAAAACAACGCTCGCGGCAATTGTTAAGGAACCGCGGCAATTGTAGCTAGCCCTCGTAGCTCACCATTGTATTTCGTACTTTATATATATTTTTTTCTTATTTTCTGCCTCTTGTAGGTAATCGTTATTTATTGTGCCCATGATTAGCATTCATCACTTATTTTGCGTTGTGCCCTATAACAGTGCTTACTCGTCCACATCAGGAGTCAACACCGGTATTTCGCAGTCAGAATCCCGTATTGGGTTTCATACATAGAATGATAAAGCAAAAACACTCTGCTATACTATATACCAGTAGACAGAAGACTACAGCTGTAAACGCTGGAATACGTAGATACTAGCAACATCAGACGAATGTTAGCATATTTAGGTAAATGCAGGAGGTAAATGTCAACAACATGAATATATTCTTCATGACCAGAATGTTCACGCAGCCTAATTTTGCGATGATGTTATGCATAAAGGCCTGTTTAATGCTGATGCCGAAAAGGCAGCTTCTAAGTGAAACGCCATGAGCCACGGTCCACGGCGTTCAGGTCGGTCACTTCTAAATTTCACGCCTCTAAGTACAAGTTCACGGGCTGCCTTTGACTCCAGGGTACATTCCAGAATAAATGGCTATTGTCCGCCACAGATGTAGCTTCGCGGCAGTTTGGCGGTGTGCAATGTCTTCAAATGTAGTTGTACCTAGGTTAAAGTGATGGATGGTGTAAGAGCCAGCCAGACCAGATCTGTCAAGACAGTTCGTGCCTCCTCACACGAGGAACTGATGGAGTTCTTGGTGACAAAAGCAACCTATTAGGGGAAGGATGATAGCATGCATGTACCACCAGAGGACAAATATTTGAGTACTTGATTCAAATGGAACACCAAGCTAAGAGTTGGATATTGAGCAAGAATATTATTCACAAACTATGAAGCTACGCGACACTGCCATACAGCAGAACCGGCTACCGGCGCCGACCAGAGATAACGAATGTGATCCGCAGGTCACGAAAATGCTGTTGGAAAATGCTGGCCAACAATGAAATGTCTCCTCCAGCGTTCGAAAACAACACGCTTGGCTTATTTCTATGCGCACCTCATCTTAAACGCACTAATCTGGGAAGTTTATCCAACAACGACGGGCAGGATGAGGGCAGCAATGGAGATGCCTTTGGATCTAGCTGAGTCCGGTACTATGTAACAACAGGAAATGTCGGGCACTAGCAGACGCGAGCGCAATTTCATAATTATTGGAAGTAATAAATAAAACATCCTGAGAAATACTGCCATGTCGCCTTGTCCAGGACGTATTTTAGTTTTATTTTATTCGTTCGCGCGGCAGTATGATTTCCTTTTTATGATTTGAAGGAAGACACATGCGCATGCTTTATACCCGTGAACCGAGCCGCCATGTTTGTATTTTCCTCCAAGACAGGCCCGATGAGCATGGACCGGAAGTGCTGAGCGTGCTCAGCCAATCTGTGCCCATCTTGCGGAAAAGACCGAACGACGGCAACTCGCTCATCACCAAGTACACTGTGCAGTACAAGAGGAACATCGGTACGTCATTATTGTTATTAACATTATTATTATTATTATTATTATTATTATTATTATTATTATTATTATTATTATTATTATTATTACTATTATTATTATTATTTAATTATCATTTTTATTAGAACTACGGCGTTGGAGCTGAGATCATCATTTAACACTGGAATCATCTTTGCGCACCCCGATCATTAAGTTTTTTTTTATTGAAATAAAGCCATCCTGCCAGTGGAAAGCTTCACATGGGCCCGTGTACTCTGCGTTAAGTTTCGCTGGAAGAATCACCATAACATCGGCATAATAACATGAAACATATCGTTAGGATGAGCAGGGAATGAGTTTGAGGTTACAGGGTAACTAGAAATGTAGTTATCAGCCACAAAAGATAATAAAACAATCAGGTCTGAACGATTCCAGATAGCGATAAAAAAAATTCTGCGATTCCTGGCAATTCGTTCTGAGCATTCCAGCCGGCTCAAAAAAGAAGAGCAAAAACAGCAAAGCTATTTTTTATTCTTTACATCGAAACCTGTCGCTATTTAAAATGAGTTTCAGGAAATTTGCAAGTAAATGAGTCCCTTGGGGGGGGGAGTGATCAGGTGGAGCATACAATGCAGTAAGCTGTCAAGTTGCTTTTCCTAATCTTTGAATTTTTTGCAAGAAAAAAATTATTTCTTTGTTTACTCGCCGGACACTTGTTGTGGTAGTGGTACAAGCAGTGGCGAAATTCCTAAGGCAGGGACACGGAGTGCAGAGGCGTGTTTCTGTGCTAGTCGTTTCTTCTTGCTGCTGTCCTTTCACCTTGAATGCTCACACAAGAGCAGAATTGTGTTCGAGGTATTTCTTAATTGAGTATTTTTGGCGTGGTGTAATTGAAAGTTCCTCAACACGCCTAAACTTACGTCGTTGTTGGTTTTCTCATAGCCTGATTTCATTTGTTTCCATACTTTTACCCAGGCTGGAAACATGGCCACCAAGTACCCCTGGAAAATTCCCATGATTCTTTTAGTTCAGTTAGAGTGGCGAATCAGCACTATGTTTCGTCCGCATTGTCCGGATGATGTAAATATTAAAAAGGACTTACAGAACGATATTTAACGTGTTGAAACCGTTGATATCAACTGAGTATTCTTGCATACTCCACTTCTCCGGATATCAAATAAGGTTATAGGTAAAAGAGCCTAGCTGTCCGCACCAGCATCAATTAAACGCACCTAATCCGCCTCGTGCTCACCATCTGTCTCAGTAAAATCTTGGGAGAAGCAACTCAGTGAAATAGTCGCCGAGGCCAACCATTGTCAGGTGACTCTGCAAGACCTACATCCACTCACCAAATACAATTTCAGAGTTCTCGCGCAGAACGTCATAGGCATCTGGCCGCCTAGCGAGGTGCTGACCGTCATAACCGGTGGATAAGGTAAGTGTATGTGCAGATTACATGAGCTGTTGTAGTGTGTAGGAATGTATGTGTTATTCAGGTGGTTCAGTGGAGCTGTTTTATTATATCCAACACCAATGTAGCACTAACCTAAAGAAAGTCAACCTAACTCTCAGGTGCATGCCTGCTCTACTATACTTACGTGATTTTTATAAAGGCAGGCACGTCAAACAGTGGGAGGGATGGTAATTATGCTGGTGAACAACAGGAAAACTACCTTATATATGCCAACTAAGTCTTGAACGAAAATGAATATACATAGCAGAAAATATGCATGTGTGAAGATTGTGCAATAAACATTGAAATCCAATAACTTTCTTCCACTGTTGAATACACATTGCCGAAGCACCGGTGAACCACTGTTCCGCACTTCCTACAGCCTTACCGCTGATTGGGAAATACAGTGCATTCTTTTTAGTATTGCTTTCAGCATTGTGCAGCAACCACCCGCTGCACCAGAAATCTTCCTGTAGACTATCTTCAAGCAGTTTTTTTGGTGGAATGCTTTCTCAGAAATATCCGAATTCCACTCAAAGGCACAAAAAAGAAATTTTGTATGTGAAAACAACGACGCAAGGAAGAAACATATATGCATAGAAGAATTTGAGGATTGTATGTTGTGTGCTCATTATTCAGCGGGAATGCGGTGCATTGTCGTGTTTCTTTTTAGTTATAAAAGCATAATCAATCGTTGCATTCAACCAAACCTAAAAACCTGTATTATGCATTATCATTCCGCGTGTAGTGTGTGATCACCACGGCTACAACGTCAATACAACACTGGGCCAGGTTGAGCCTCTTTTCTTTCTATTCTGGTCTAAATGTGTTTGTTTTGTAACCAATTACGAGGTAATACTGTACTGTTTCAAAACCTGTTTATGCCCCCCCTTACCTAACACCTGCGGGTCTTTAAGGCGTAATAAATTAAATGAGATGTAAGCCATTGTCGAATCACAGTACACTCTGTAATTTTAGCTTCAGAGCATGCCCACTAAAAGATCCGCCATAGACAGAAACAAACGAAAAATTTCAATTTGTACGTATTTATGAATCAATGGCGACCATTCTTCACACGATGATCGAAAGCATTTTCTCTGAACATTAAATATGCTTACTCGAGATATCATATCAAATACGCGTAGGAGGAGTGAAAGTCTTGTTATGCAAAAACTGCGGCAGACATCGACATGATGAGATTATGCACTGTACACTCGCCTATGTATCGTCTCCCCAAAACGTTCGCATGGTATACGACACGGTGGGTGCCTGAGTGTGCGGCGCTGCTGCGTTCTTTTGGCAGCGTCGATGATATCGAGCGTCAGACCCCTTCAGTAGGGCGCGCTGCACCTGCGCTCAGAGATTTGTAGATGCTGCTCGGGCAAAGACAGGAACACCTATTTCTTGATTGTAGAAGGGTGCGGCGTAGTTAGTTGTTCGACGATGAGATTATTGCAGATACATGCTAAAAAATGCAATATGTTGGAATAAAAAAAATACTAGAAGAAGGCAAATGAAAGCTTGGGAAAGATGACAAAGAATTAACACAGTTTTCCCGTGAACATATAACAATTCACAGATTCAGTAGAAGCAGTGATCTGCGGGAGAACGATGTGTGTTTAAGATAAACAATCGCCATTTGTGCCACTCCCTTTAAATCTGTTTATTTTTACAAACCTAAAAGTTCTACGTTTATTCCTGTGTAGGCGGTAGACGACTTGTAAGCCAGAAACAAACCAAAGGTGATAAGATAAACGTGTTCCAAGCAGCCAGTTTACCTCATGGCTATGAACAGTGCAATAAAAACTTGGCGAGCGCAAAACAATGTTTAAGTATACAGGAAATATGGCAAAAAAAAAATGACTCTTACGCAAGCATGTTCTCTTGTCAGCCGTAAGCAAAACGCAAAAGAAAAATTGTTGCAGTGGCTTAGCTCGGCTATGCCAGGATATACGCAGCGTTAGCAAAGGTTCAGCTGATTATTCTTAGCTTTCCTGATTGTCTAGATTGTCTAGGATTAGCTTGATTATCATGCTTATTGCTGCTCCAATGACGCACACACGGTATACGTATTATGTGGCACATGTATATTTATTTTTGCTCAACGTCAGGTTGCTTCTCTATTGCCACAAAGACGGCTCGGTGATCAGTGAAGTAACACGCTGCCGTCTCTATGGCCCCAACACAGTATTTGGAATTGTCTGTCTGTCTCTGATAGACAAGAACAATGGTGCTTTCCCATTGGGTAGTATGTTCACTTGGAAGACTGGCTAAGTCGAGGTTAAACGTGTCCTTCAAAGGAACACAAAGAGAGTCTGGAGCACGACTGAAGTCACCAGCCACCACACACAGTTCACATGCCGCACGACTAGGTATAGACGTAGCCACTACGTGTATAGTGTCTTTAACCGAATTGTTCGGTGACATACCTGCGCTCAACCGCTAATTACCAGGCAACTACTTCGGGATCCGATGAGTCAAGCTTCCCCGCTCTTCTGCGCCGTTGAGCAGCATTAGCGCTCTCCTTCTCCATGGAGAGCGCAAATGTTTCTGGCAAACGCCAGTCAGGTGCGCAGCGGCTCCAGCGCAGTGTCAGACGGCGACTGCACAGCGAAGGCGAATAGCGAATAGCTGCGCGCGCCGGCGCCAGTGCGTCTACCACGGCTACGACGTCACTCCTTTGGAATGCGCAGACCGGCGGCGGTGAGCCGCGCGCAGCGGCGGCGGAGTGCGCGGGAGGTGCCGGCTCCGGTGCGCCAGCTGTGTGACATCACTGATCCTCGCGCATGCGCAGCACGGCTCTTGATGAGCCGCGCGAAACGGGCTTGGCTAGGCCAGTGTAGCTAACGCTACAAAACCGGGACAGTTGGATGGTTAAAGAAAAAGCGATATCAGATATTACTGTGTCATGAACCTAACGCGTGAAATTTGAGTGCAGCACGCGTATGAATAAACCCAAGCGAAAACATAATCTCTCTAGTTGTTGCCGCTTAAACACGCTAAATAAACGAAATGGATTGGGTCCGTATGAATTATCCTGCTTGCACACTGGCAGCCGACTCCTCTTCCTTGCCTATATTCGCCACTTTACAAAGAGCTCTCAAGCGTTTAGCGTGGCGTAAGTTCGTACAGGACACTGAGCGATGAAGTGGTGCATAGATATAAAAGATATGAACAATTCTTAAAGAAAAGAAGCATAAGATAATCGCCGTTCTTTTCTATACTACTTTTATAGGGCCGTCAACTGCTGTGATAGTATTGTTAGTGCATGCAGTTGTGCAAGTTAACTACATTTGTTATGTTTGTTCTAGATAAAGAACAGCAGGCTAAGTATACTGCAGGAAGAGTGAACAAAAAAAACCGAAGTAGAAATTTTAACGTAAAATTGTAACGGAATAAAAAAAAAGTTGTCTGTAGGCATGTTTATGCCGAGTGCTGCCACTAAGGAAGCCACAGCATCCACCAGAATAGAACGCAGTCAGCGCAGTTTCATGGTTTTTTCAGAGAAAATGTTTTATTCAGCAGACGGCACTTCGCGAAAAGCCGCGGCCTGGCAAGGCACTTGTCTCAAGGGTCGAAGCTCAGAGCTTCTTGGAGGATTGCTGCTATTGCCCACATAAAGGTGGGTACTATAGCTGCATTTTCCAACGTGGCGCCTACCAGAATGCGAACTTCCATACACGGACGCCTTGGGAAATTTAGATAAGATGGCCAGGGCGATAAGAATCTCGTTATCACAGTTTATAAATGAAAAATGAGGTTGATGTCATTTTTCTTTATGAGACGTGTTCATAAGCAATATTCTCTACTGTATCGTGTTGGTCTTCCTTTTAACGCGATAGCGTTAAAGAGCTCGTTTCGCAGAAATTCCGACGTAGGCGTCGGCGGCGGCGTCGTTGGTTGTGAGCGAAAAATCACCATCTTGTCCGTGACCGAAAAATCGAGAAAGATGTAAATAAAATAAATAATAAAAATTACCGGGTCCGAGTGAGGATCGAACCCAGGCCGTCTGCGTGGCAAGCAGGTGTTCTACCACACAGCCACGGTTCTGCTTGGAATTGCTTTGAAAATAACTTCCTCTGTTTGCAAATGCAGTGAAAATAACTGCCATTCTTTACAAACACACGCGTTCCTGTATACAGGCGTCACAATACAACCTGTAATATCGCAGTAATATTGCGTGGTACAAGCGTACATTGCCATCGGGCGTCAGGACATGTGAATATCATAATGACATTGTGGTTCAAAGCCGGCCACCCATTACAAAAGGCACACACGTTACTGCGCGTATTCCCTTAAGACCAAGTAGTGGGTGTATAGCAAGTGCCAAAACATTTCCCGCTCATAATTGCTCGTGGTTTAAAGCATGCTACCCATTACATACCATGCACTAAGTTATTGAAGTACGCACTAGGGACACGATATCGTTATCGCGTTGAACTCTTAAAGGCGAAGGGTAAGGGCCCCTCATTTTTTTTTCTTGGTACATTGTAAGGAAATGTTTTACCACACAGCGTATTGTACAATCAGTGAACGCAGATGTTAACTTGATCAAAAAACCAAACCATCAAAAACAACCGATATCCGTCTGATCACTTGAACATCATACTTGTGTTTCAGTGTGTAGGGCGTCGTGTTTCAAGTACTGCTTATATTTCTGTAACCTTGTAGATATGCGCAAGGCGCATATCTATAGGGTTCTCTTGCAAACAAAACAGCATTGTGGTCGCTTCTGTAGGCGAATCATGTAGCTGACAGCCGGTACAGAGAAAACTGAACTTCTCTTGCTAGACAGTCTACTGGCATTTTATGCTTCTCTCAGCTCTCTCCCAGAAACACAGCAAAGATCTTGATAAACATAATGGCGTTAGTTTGCACTCTTTTAGGTTAAACGCACTCTAACCAAGAATAGTGAGATGAGCATCTCGAAGAAAGAAGCGCGAACGGGAAGCTGCCAGCTTCCGGTACTCTAGGCTCCCCTTTCGTAAACAAGCGCAGATTAAAGGGAGACGAGATAACATTATTCATACACCATGTTCTGTTCGTAATTTAGTTTTTGACGCCTTTCGGTGATCATGCGCCTCTGGCGCTTACACTGCCGTGTTTGGCGCCGTCTGGCTCAGTCGTTTTGTTTACTGGCTTCTTTTCAGTTCACCTTTATATGTTTCAGGCACGATCGTCAAGTCTCGGGTAGCCCTAGGGAAATGTGAGATGGTGACACCGGGGATAACATGGAAATCAGGAACGTTCGAAGTAGAAATAAAGGTGGGAAGCAAGGGGACAGACAACGCCTATAGCGCCTTGGGGGGCGGACATGTCATTGCTGATGACGGATACACCGGCAATGGCGTGTTCCAGGCTTGATAATGTATGCTTACTGCATACTTTATTTTTCGTCTTGAAAATATATGATCCCGAAATCCATTCCCACGTCATTGTTTCTTTTATTTCATGAACTCTAATTTTCTGCAAAATGCTGTTTCACTAATTAACTGGTTTACAAAAAGTGTGTGAACATTATTCTGTCTGAGGTAATGAATGAATGAATAAACCTTTATTTCGCAGAAGAGGACGGCTCTCGGCCGCAGTTTGGGAATAGGTGGGGAAGGGCACGCTATGCTAGTATAAGTGGCCTGTTTCGAGTGGTGTAGATGGGGTCGACCAGCTCGCGCGAGAGCGACTCTATGGAACATCTACTGAACACGGCTGCACACGAACTGATGTCAGTTTGACATGCTTACGCTGTTCACCAAACAATCCCTGAGGTAATAAAGAAAGAAAAACGGCGTAGCGCAGTGGCAGAATACTGGGCTGCCATGCAGAAGGCCCGGGTTCGAATCCAATTCTATCCTCAGTATTTTTTATTGATTCGAATGTGTGTTTTTTTTGTTTTTTTTTTTCACGCGTTAGTGGTTACAGACAGCGGCGGCGGTGGACAACTACGGCGCCAAAAAAGGCCCTTGTTGTGATCTCATAATTGTTTTGCTGTAAAATGTTCTACCGGTGTCCATCAAAGCATCGACGAGGACTCTTTCCCTTATGACGGAAAGCATGTTGAACGGGCGTGCTGAAGGAATATCAGTCCTAACGTGGAATGCAGTTTCTCCTTCTAAAACTGCATCACTTAATTTTCCGAATGGTTGTCAGTGGTCAACGAGGCAGGGCGAAGTGTAGAGGAGGAGCGACGAAAGGGCGAATGTTATCGGCGTCTGGCTGAACGGTAAGTTTTCCGTGGTTCAGTCGATCCGGGTGGAGATGGAGACCACTACGGAGGAGACGAATAACACCGGGCGTAATAATACCCCCCTGAAAAAAATCTCATTCGCACATGTCCTACCCAGGACGCTTGCGGCGTTTGTGGCAGAAGGGTAATATATGCCCGCGATGTCCACAATAACAGCATGTTGGGCGAGACGAGCTCCAAAGCGGTTAGTAGAGGGCGTTTGGTGCACCGGGAGATAGTGCAGTCAGGTGGGCAGATAGAGATTCAGGCAGCACTGATCGAAAGTGGACAACGGGTGCAGCAGCAATCGATGCGAAGGATGGTAGGGGCAACGTAGAGTTTAAATTCCTGAGCGGCACGGCAGCAACTTGCGCGTACGTTGTGAGCGAGAAGCAGGTGGCTGCAAGTGCGCTTGTCCGCTCAAGGATGTTAGTTCCTCGCTGATGATGTCTCGCAAGGCCATGCCTGAAGGTTGTGTGAAACATAAGGAAGGTGGCGAGAAGGCCCGTGTGATCTCCCTGATCAAGTCACGTAGATCCCGGTCTGCCGTAAAGCATGTTGTTCACGGTGTTCGCCAAGCACGGCTTTCTCCAGTGCCCGGTTGTAGGTGAACAGAGTCAAGTTCATCAAGGCGCTGACACGTGGCAACGACGTCAGCTACAGGAAGGAATTCTGAGCAGCAAGGGATTGAAGGCAATGGTCCCTGTACCCTTCAGAATGTGTCGTAGTTTGTGTGATTCGATCATCGATGAGTTGACACGCCGGCAGAGCTAAAGCATATCCTCGGTGTACGATGTGTGTGACTCGCCGGGATGTTGTGTGGGAGCATCGAGGGCGCTCTTTGCGAGAGCGGATCGCAGGGCAGATGGGGTGAATACTTGGCGAAGCTGCTGCTTGAAGCCAGGCCAGTCGGTGAAGTCAGTCTCATGGATAAAGAACCATGTCTTCACAACAATCGTGAGATAGATGGCGACGTGACGGAGCTTCTGAGGATTGTCCTACAGATTAGTAGCGCTTACACGCTCGTAGTTCTCAAGCCAGTCCTCCACATCTTCTCCGGGGAGACCGGCGAAGAGCGGGGGGTCATGCTTGTGGCTGATGACGTAAAGAGGCGAGGCTCGCGGCACCGGGATGGGAGCGGCCGTGGCACGCCTTCGCCACGGCCCAAACGTTAACCAGTAAAAATATCCAATTTTCGTAATTGTGCTCCTTCATTGCTTGACTATATGTGCACCGGACCTACAGAACTTTTTCTTGAATCATATATATATATATATATATATATATATATATATATATATATATATATATATATATATATATATATATATATATATATATATATATATATATATATATATATATATATATATATATATATATATATATATATATATATATGGAGAGAGAAAGAGAGGAAGAAACAAAGAGAAGATGAAAGAGAAACTGGGCAGGCCGCCCAACTCGACAGTTCCTTCAGGCTGCACATGACCAGTGCGAAGCCACCTTAATATTCATTGTCTTTTCTGAAACATTCATCAACAATAAGAAGCAAAAATAAAGGTTGCACCGCGGCACCTGCTTGCCTGCAATGTTGAAGGTGATATTTCAGTGTAGGCATACTCGTAATTACAAAATGTCGTTAAGCTTCGTATTTATGGCCCCTTTACTATGAAAACGATAACCTAACCCTAAACAAGAGCGCTCTTGCAGCAAGCGTTTCCGTGTAGTTTCGCGCAGTAAAAGTGTCGGGCGACAGGAAAACGCACTCTCTGACATACTCTACTTCCTACCCGAGCGATTAAACGAAGACGCGCTCGTTAATTGCAGAGAGCCCGCATTCTGGGCCACACCACTCCGCAGCCGCCCACTTCCTCTCTAAGCAATGGCTTCTGCGTAGCGCACTCCCTCTAACCTTGGAGTTCTCGATAAACACTCTCTTTACTCTCCTCCGGTCACGTGTTTTGAGAGGGAGCCTCCCGTGAAGATTTATCGCAGGCTGGCCGAGACTCTATAGCAGCCGGGTTCGTTTACGTTCTCCGGCCAGTCGACGACCCGCTTCGTCTTCCCCGAAACATTCGCCAGTGTTATACAGGCTTAGGTGCTAGCTCCTGTTTGGAAAACCCTGCCCTGTGGGAAATTACGCGTCCTGGAGCGATGCTACGAGCTGGCTTTGACTGCAAATACTTGGTGCATTCGCTATACTACACTGTAAACGCAAACTAGCCGAATTGGGCGTTTTAAGGGCTTAATACTACCTTCACTTGGGACCGTACTCCCTTAGGGAGTATTAAGATCGGTGTAATGAAGTTCTGCGTCCTCAATTTTACTTCCTTGAGAAATTATCGGGATAAAAGGTGGAAGAAAGGAGGTAAATTCACGATCTGACGCCATTTTGTCAAATGGAGTTCAAGGACAGAAAACTCCTATTTCACTTTCTCGGGCATATCTTCCATTTATTTTATCCGAAGCTATAGTGAGTTCAGTGCTGGCGTGCATGTATGCAACTGCGCGGGCGAAAGAAGTGTTTCTCAAAGTGCTTAATAAATTCATTAACGTGCTAATCAACGATTTCTTCGTCTCGTCGACTGATGCACATTGTTGTACGGAATGCACACTACCGCTGGGCTCGGGTTCACGATGCATTTCGACCACAGAATGACATCGCTTATGTTGTTTTACCATCAAATCGAAGTTAAACTAAAAGTAGGAGCGTGTACACCCTCGATGTGGCCTATCAGCACCACATGCACAGTCAGTATACCCTTTTGGATGACGAATTGGGCACAGGCGGTGTGCCTCAACGCACGGAATAAGATCCGGTGTTGAAAGAACCCGGCGAAAAAAAGAAAAAAAGAGAAACGAAAGAAAAAACGCGACTCTCCTCAAGCGGCTGCTCTGAAAGGAACGAAGCGCCTTTGACCTTCGAACGGCGGCGATAAGAGCGGAACAACCATCGCACGCATGCGCGCGCGAGGGGAAGAAAGAAAGCAAAAAGAAAGAAACGCAAGAGAGTCGCGAGAAACGCGAGAAGTTCCGAAATGACAGCGGGTGCTACCGCAGGCTGGCCCCAGCGGCGTGCGTGAGTGATAGCGAAGCGAAGCCGTCATGGGATAACGTCGGTTTTGTGAAGGACGCCTTTCAACTACCCTGCTATGCGTCGATCATGTGTGCACATTTCATGCCGGCAGCCTTACTGTGTTCTCGTCGCTGGACGTGAAATGTGTGGTTTGACGACAGTGCAACATGCACTGCGTGTGCAATGGTGTGGCAATGGCCAGGTGACTCAAGCGAGCAGCAGCTGAAGGGCGCGCCGCGTTCGCGGCACATTCAGGAACACAAATGGTACGTAATACTTATGTTTCCTCTGTTTGCGCGACCTTGTCGCTTGGGCAGCAGTAAATGCTCTTCTGCACATTCCGTCGCGTCAAAAGTGCAACGAAAAGCGAAAAAGAAAGGTCATTAAGCTCACATAACATTACATAGGTCGGCATTTTAACTCACTCACCACAACTTTTTCAGCCTTTGCACTCACTCACGTTCACACTCACGTCCACTCGCACTTATGAGTACTCACTCACGTTCACACTCACCTCCAGTCACACTCATGAGTACTCACTCACGTTCACACTCACGTCCACTCACACTAATGAGTACTCACTCATACTCAACTCACCACGTTCAAATGAGTGTGAGTGAGTGTGAGTTGAGTGTGAGTTGAGTGCACTCATGAGTGAGTGTGCCGAGCTCCATAGGTCGGTACCTTAAGGGAGTACTCACTCAAACTCACTCACCACAATTTTTTCAGCCTTCGCACCCACTCACGTTCACACTCACGTCCACTCACACTCATGAGTACTTACTCACGTTCACACTCACGACCACTCACACTCAAAGTTCTCACTCACGTTCACACTCACGTCCACTCACACGCATGAGTACTCACTCATACTCAACTCACCACGTTCAAATGAGTGTGAGTTGAGTGCACTCATGAGTGAGTGTGCCAAGCTATGCATAACAACGATGTGTGATACGTGTTTCGAATTGGCTGACCGCTTGGCGTGGCCAGCCAACTCAAGCGAGTGCGCCTTAAAACTGAATGTTTGTACGACATAATTTCCTTGCTTGCGATAAAGCATGAATGAAGCAGTGCTTCCAGGGAGTATACACATAAGCAAAAAAAAAAAATAAATAAAAGACAGCTGTTATCACGCGGTCATGTGGTAACACATGCATTAAGGCCAGATTTGTTTTCTATTTATTGTGTTCTCATGCGCAGATTATGAGCAAGTAAGAATACTTTTTGACGAAAATTTTGCATTGTGCACTTTGTCCGTCTCCAACACAAAAAGTTAAATTGCATATCAAGGCGCATTGACATCATGAGCTTGTATACATTTAGCTAGAAAGAATAAGTCATGTTAATGACAGATTATGATGGCCATATGATGTGTAAGACATGTGCTTAATTACAGCGTGTTTGCTGAAGCACATGCATTTTATGGTATGGTCACTTCATTTGTCACATATCAGCACTAGAGCTTGCCAAGGTTACATGTTCATATTTATGGAATTTAGGAGATGTGTCACTTGTGCAAGGCTAATTTAATCACATTGATATAAGTCAGTTGAATCTGTTGAACCTCGTTGTTGAATCACCTTGTTCCTTCCCTCTGGTTATTTTGTTTTACTTTTTGTTGCCATAGTGTTTATGATCAGCACACAGTATTCTGACTGTTGATACAATTTCTGACAAGGTAAACAGGCTGGTACTTTGTCCACGTCTTCTATTGTCGTCATTACAAGTGAACTGTTTAATTTTGCCATGAATCAATACCAAGTCGCCCAATCTTCAGTCCTAAACAGAACAACATAACAGCTGTGGTTGATGAAGAAGCTAGTGTTCCATGTGTTGTAAGTGATAATAACTGTTGGTGCGTAACATCCCAAAGCCACCACACGATTATGAGAGGCGCCGTAGTGGAGGGCTTCGCAAAGATAGACCACCTGGGGCTCTTTAACACGCACCTAAAGCTAAGTACCTGGGCCTCAAGCAGTCACGCCTCCATTGAAATGCGTTTAACTCCAAGGTTAATCATACTAAAATTTGCACCCCTTTACACTACAATGCTAACTTCACTGACAGCTAAAACTACTCGAATGATGGTACACAGGACAAAAGTACACTTCTGGTGCTCTTTCGCATTTCATTACAGTTGTGTACTTTTTGCCCTCTGTACTTTAAGTGAAAAGTTCACAAGAAACAACTTAGCAGCATCTCACTATTGCAATTGTTTCGTGTTCTGTTTAAAGGTCTGCAATAGTATAGTCAAGTGTGAGTCTTTGCCAAGACATTCATATTTCTGGATATGAAAGCTTAATGGACTTCTTTTCTATTATTTTCAGGAAGACATTTCTGGCAAAGCTGCAAGAGTTGCTCACGCACTTGTTTGTGTACAAGACACTGTATTGTGGGAACACTCCCCTGTGCCTCACTCTACACTAACGAAGACCTGAAGTGTAATGCAAACCACAGAAAGATATACACACTTAGTGCAAAAAAATTACAAAAATAAAGAACCATGCACTCACAGAATGAGTATGAACGTGACTAAAAATGCCATACACGTGTTAAATTTCAGCTCCTAGTACTGCGTTGTCCTGTTCCCTTCATTTCTATTTCTATGTGTGTTGCTGTTTTGTTTTCACTGTTTAACTATGAACTCAATTCCTGACTGCTTTACAGGCTCTATAGATTCGTGGTCAAATTCTATTCAACCACATGGCATAGCAAGCCCTAGGATCCAATATGCCAAGCCACCAGCCACTACTTGTAGGAAATTTTTAATTTTAGGCATGTGATTACCTAATTTCAAGTTGACTTTGCAGCCATGGTAGTGGTATTAACTTTCAATGCGGTAATTATGTGCAAGCCATGAAGTGAGGAATTAAAGATGAAGAACTTTTTAGGTTGCTGATGACAGTGCCTGGCATGGGAATATTGTAAACATAGTTGTAGTAATTATGTATAATAGAAGTATTGGTATATTGCAGTTGTGTGATAATGGCGACAAATTCCCAAGTATATTTCTGGAAAACTGCATTCATTTTCAGATATTTGTGAGTAAGTATGTGCAGCCAGCCATATATGAATGCAATGTTATCATTTTGCTGGCATGGCTGAATGCCTTTACAAATTGTGGTAAGTGGATCTACAATCAACACCACAGGTCTATTTTGGACTTTTCTGCAGAACACAGAACTGTATGATGATGTGTGACATGTTTTCATGCCATAGGGCAAACTAATTCAATTAAAATCTACAACATGCCTCCCTGCTTGGTTGCATATTTCATAAAAGTAATGCTAGCCTTAATGTACTAGCTTAGTTGCCTTCATGTGCAGGCTGACGCCAAGTTCTTTGTAGATCCCATTCTCTGGATTGTGTTTACATACTAGCACTGTGAAGTGCACATGTCAGTGTGCATTATGATGAGATTTGCCACACTGTTTTCATGTTGCTTTACTGTTGTGAATTATATATAGTGCTTGGGCTGTACTGTATACGTTCTTAGTGTTTTGTATTGGGTGTAGGTTCTGTGCAAGAAGATGGAAATATACATATGCTTACACTGACATGAGAACTGCTACTGTTTTGATTCCAAGAAAACATTGCGAACACTGTTTTTCTCATCATTCTTATCACAGCTGTTTCGTTGAAGAAGACGGCAATACTACATTTTTTCATTCTTGCTACATCATCTGTGCAAGAGGAGTGCCGCATACAATTGGACTTTCACAAGGGCGAAGTGCATGTGCATTAACTTTTTTATTTAACGGGAGACCTGTCACCGCTAATTTGTGGTGGTTGTACTTAACATTGGGACATGCTTACGCATTCGCTTTAATGCATTTGTGTGATGTTAAACAATGAAGGTTAATTAGTAAGATTGTAGGTAGTCTCCGAGTGTGAAAGCGACTAAATACTGAATTTGAGTTAGACAATCACTGTGTGCCCCGCGAAAGTGCGAGTTGCGAATAAGTGCTAATTGTGGATGTAGATTATCGTTCAGCTACTCTGAAGGCGCTGCTGCACCTGCGTTTGGCTCGCGAGAGCACGCGCGCAATAAATGCACGTAGTGTAGGCGCGTTACAATGTCCTTGTAACTCGGGCATCTGCATAGGCGTGCACACGGGGGGGGGGGGGGGGGGGGTACTCTGCCCCCCGTGCATTGACTTAATAGGGAGGGTGGGCGCAGCGACGAGCCTTCGCCCCCCTCGCCCCCCTTCCACCTGAAGAGGCACCCTGCGCACGCTTGTGGGCATCTGCGTGAGTAACTTTAATATGCTATGGGAGTCTTAGCGGTGAGCGCGCCGGTGGATGACGAGAACGATGGACACAGGCACGCTCGCGGCTCGCGCTTAGGGGCCGCTGACAGTCAGTCGCGGCAGAGTTTTGAAATGATAAAGATGTGTTGCTCAGTGTTTCGTCCTCGTCTCTGGGGGCTTCCGTGCGGCGGAAGGCACAGACCCCATCAATGGAAATACAGGCGGTCTCGTACAGCTCAGAACACGCCCCTGCCATGGGACGCGTGGAGCTCGCGGCAGAAACGAAAATAGCTCCACATCATACGCCCATGGAATGCACATATGTTCGACCATCTGAGGATACCTTTTGTTACGCTGGTATCCACGAATTTCGGGCGAGTGAAATAGCGTCGAAGTACTCAAGAGGGCACACGTTTACAATTTTTCTAGCGGCACGACACGACGAACCGAATAGTTCGAAGCTGAAGGTGTTGACCTTGGCCTTCGTGACGCCCCTGAGTTTATGTACTGGCCTTGCGAAAGCGCGAACACATGCCGATGCTTCGAGAACAAATGTTTGAGGTGTCGCAGACAGGTTAGTAGCCGCTTTGTAGATATATACCCCCGTGAAAAAGTACGCAAGCTAGTGGTGGCGCTGTGGTGTAATGGAAATGATGTTTGCTTTCAGTGCGTGTGGTCGCGAGTTCGTTCCTGTGTCGTGCGTGCTTGAATACATATGTCATTTTTGTGCATGAATACATCAATGTCCATTTTCTAATATGTCCTAGCGATGAATAGTTGCAAGAAATGTCTCTAAAACGCTAGTATAGTGCCTGAAATACCTTTTTTTTCTCGCCCTCTCTCGGGCCGCGTATAAAGGGGCGTTTTAAAAGCTCTCTAAAGAATCAGAAAAACTTCCAATGATCTCCGTTCAAGTCCCCGAAATGAGTTAAAAAAACACCAAAGTTACCTCCTAAATTCCCTCTTTTGACTCCGTTCACTTTGTAAACAAACCTTGTTAAGCCTTGTGCACCGCAAATCGACTGAGTATCTCGAAAATGGAGCTGTTTTATCGGCAGTATACGCTTAGCGAAGCCTGATTACTCAAATCTAAATCAAACACCAGCATTATTTGGGGATGAATGAGTTTAATAATGCAGGCCGACGGCTAGAAAGATTCGAAGTGGACGGCTGTCGCTTCAACAGGCACCGCCATCTTGCCTTGCGTACCCCCCCCTAAAACCTCCTTTGGTAGGGGGTTTTGCGTAGTACCTTTAGGATGCAAGTTAAGAGCCGGGCCCAAAACTCCCAAAAAGGCTCAAACCCGTTTGCTGTGTAAGCATGGTCCGCCACTGAATTCTACCCATAATACTTTGCTGAATATCCACTGCCGCATCCATGCGTAGGAGAAATAGCCTCGCCTTTCTCACAGCCACCTCTGGGAAGATCGATGAAACCTGGAAAGCCAGAGTTCTTTGGCATGTACATGCGATATCGTGTCGATTCACAGAGTAAATGTATCATCCGAAAGAAGTAGAGCTGTCGCTCAGATTTCAGGGATAAAGAAAAAAAGAACCAATAAGGTGTGGGAGTTGCATTGCAAAGCTGGTGAATTATGTTTTAGCGCATTAAATGTGATATTGCATAATCATGACCAAAATTGTGCTGCAGCACTTTGACAAGAAGTACCTGAAAAAAAGCCACAGTTTTGCCGCAAGGGTGAAGCAACGAATGGGGTAGCAGCCAATGGCAATGTGATACGAAGAAAGGCTAGCAGGCCCCTTCTTTAGAAAACGCAACCGACGTAGCGAGCGAGGTGACTAAATTTAGCGCTGTCATGGATTCATCGCAAACTTTGAGATGAGAGCACATCACGTTTAAAGCTATGATCCGTCTGTTGATCACCTCTACAGATAAGCGCGCGACCAAATGCGGCCTCGCCTTGAAAGTGAAAGATTTCTCCCTGGAGGTGCGCTGTTTGGAGCGCACTGTTCGGCAGGAGAAAGAAAGACAGAGAAAAATAAAAGCATTGAAGGAAGGTCAAATCGAAGAGATGTTTCTGATTTGCTAGCCTATGCTTGAAAAAAAGAGAGAGAGGGAGAACTGATACAGTCGCGAAAAAAAAAGATAAATAGTATACATCGTCACAATAACCAAAAAAATCAATAATTTTCTTTTTTTTTCTATGGTGTCTCTGTTCCTTTTTCTTCGTTCATTTGTTCTAAAAGCTACTTCAACCTTAGTACATTTTTGCTTCGATGCCAACTGTTTAAACCCCGTTTTCCAAAAGCGAAGCGTAATCGAAGCGACAATTGTGTCGTGTCGCATAGCTCGGCTTGACACAGCTCGCTTTTGTGATTCAGGGCACGTGTAGCCTGTGCCTAGGATAATAGCATTTTGAAAGCTTTGGGAGGGGGGGAGGTGGAGAGGCGGGTGGCTGCCAGCGCCACAACGCTGCATCTGGCTACAAAGTCCCCTAACAGCTACAGTGCCATAGATAAGAAAGGCTTAACAGCTTCCACATGCCACACGATGAGAGGAAAATTTGCTTACAACCAGTTCTTGTGGGTCTGCCTGGTAAGATCACCACCAGTGCTGCAAAATGTGTTTAGAGAAGGTGAGGCTGGACGAAGGAAAATGCTACTACTCCTGCTGACTATAGGCTCTTAAAACACCACCAGGTTGTCCTGTGATATTGTATGTCAAAGGTGCCTAGTCTAATGCATAGGACTCAGTATGAATGTTTCACATAATCAGTCATCGAAAGCACAGGCGCACGAAACGTTCATAGTAAAAGTTCAGATGATGCCGGCAAGGATAAGTAAAATATAGAAGAGACAAGAGACATAGAAACTCGCAGCACCATCAGACTGATATTCTTAGAATGCGAATAAGCAAGGTGGTACAGACGCACTACAGATAAAACCATGTCCCAATAGATGAAATTGTAAAAAAAAAATAGACCACGTGAAAAACAAGGGTATATTGGGCCTGTGCATAATCGAAGTGGATTAGGGCACACTTAGACAGCGATGGGACAGGAAAGACGACCAAAGCGCTTGTGTCGTCTCACTTATTCCGTCCACGTTTAAGTATCTAAGTGTTTGCTGTTTCACTTAAAGTATATGAAGTCTGACTGAAGCACAAATAGTAAAATTTATATGGGGGCCCCCCTTTGTTGCCCTGGTTGAGTGATCTTGTTCCAGCAAATTACGGTGGTTGCATTTCGATAGAAGTGACATGCTGACGAATTGATGGGCTAGTCATTTTATTTTCACTTATTTCTTTTAATTTACGTTTTCACAACACGAGGCACTGCGGTTGGGAGGCCCTCCAAAAAAGGAGGTGATCAGCCTTCTTTTCTTCTAACCCCCGAGGAAATCGATATTTTTATGAGGGCATAATTTCCAATCAGTAATTGTGAGCAAAGGTAATGTTTTATGCGTCATCTAATGAATTAGTTGGAAACAATATTTGCCCTTAGGCAGCCAAAATAACAACTAGAAAAAGTTATTTAGTTAATTCTGTTATTGAGCGATGGTGCATTAAAGCAGCATCGAGCTTGCTACAAAATAACATGCTCACACATGGTACCCATCCACGATGCTTTTCGAAAGGAGTATTCAAGAGAAGCTATTCAAATTCAGTAACATTTTCCTTTTAGCTTATGCGTGATCGCAGGGGCAGATAATTCTTGCAACGAGTGGCACACCTGCTGAGGCTTAACGTTCCCAGCTTCAATATACCGACCAGCTGTAGGGCATACATGGTTTACTGAAGGTAAATAAAAAAGCAGTCGTACGTTTTATTTCAACCCATATGTGCCCTGTTTGTTAAGATAGATACCCATTTGAAAGGAAAGCGAAATGTTCAACGTGGATCAAATAATGTCTGTTGCCGAGTTACAAGAGGGCCCTTTCAAGTAGAGTGATGATAGGGGTCGACAAATATGAGAAGGACTTAGGAGTATGTGCTTTCTACGAATCTTCTTTGAAGATGGATATAGTGGCCGAACTTTCAGTTAGTGGTGAAGGGTGTGTAAGCGCCGTCTGGCGAAGGGCCGCTTGCGGCGCTCAAGGCAAAGAACAAGTTAGAACTCTGAGAGGCCGATCGGAGTCTGCAGCGGCGATGGTGCGGATAACGAGTGTGGCCTAGCTGGCGGTGGGCAAACGATATATATTGGACGGCCTGGCCACCCTCCGGAATTCAAATGAGGTCTCCTGCGCAAATTGCTTCCGGGCAGCGGGTGCGTCAGAGTGGGAGTAAGAAAGGGAGTACATGGTACGCAAACGTGAAGGTGGTGCCCGCGTAGCTCCCCACTTGCAGCTCTACTCGAAACGGTAACCGCGGCCATCATTAACTGATGAGGGTAGGGTTACAAAAATGCGATAATATGAGGGTATACAATCGTAGAAGCTTCCATAAAGTGTCATCTAGGGTAACACGTGAGCGCACTTTAGGCCAACGCTTAAAAACATGGCTAATCTCTCTGCCATAGGAATCGGTATAACACGAAAGTGAAACGTGTCTTTAAATAAGTAGTTGATTGTTTATAGTGCATTGCTATATGAAAGCTTGTACAATGTCAGTCGGTGCTTGGCAAACATAGCACTGCTTGATGTGCGCGCACCGACGTTGACTCCCTCTGCCACCTCTGCGTCCTTACGACTAGCGCGCCAAGGATAATAATTTTAACCTTTGCGGTAGCTGAAGTTGTAACTTATATATCGACACCGCTTATGATGAATCCCACGAAAAGATGGCGTCAACAAGCACATAATAAAGGCTGGTACTCGATATGCACTCCATAGCGTCGCGAAACGCGAAGAGAAACGCGACGCGCATCGTTTCTCCTTTTGCTTGGCCGCTTAGCTTAGCCTTGCTTAGCTTAGCTTAGCTCAGCTTTCCCTATAGCTTGGCCGCGATTTCTCACAGGGCGGACGGGGTACGTGGTGCGACAGCCAGGCGAGCGTCGCAGAGATATTTTTTAATATGTATAGATGCTATTAGCAAGGCTTGAGCTAAAGCCGCCATCACCCGGTGTGTTAAAGCGATCACAAAATTGCACTTATATTAGATACGCGCCAAGTGGGATGGTCGCAGCAACGACGCATTGCCGGAGGTAATCTCGGAGGCTGCGCATTACTTCACTCTACCGCTCCCAGACAGCGACATCACCCCATGAACCAAGAATATTATAAAAGGAAAGTGGGAAAGATAAAAGGCGTGTTCGTGTGAAGAAGAGAGAAGAAAGAGATCAATATATAATGAAGGATAACAATGCTTATATATAAAGGCCTACTTGTGGGACTTCTCCATTCCTCATAATTTGTCTGCAAAAACTTGCGAAGAGAACCATAAACTTGCAGAGGCCTTGGTTACTTAAATGCTGGCTTGCTATTGAACATAATACTCAATCATGCGCCCCTATCTTTCTTAAAAGTGGGTCACTAATCGTTATCGTTGAAATTGCAGCTCTTTTTCAATGTGTGGGTGCTACCAAAAACCCTTTGTCATCAATCATACTTAGTGGATGACAATTTACGTTTAATAATTTGGCCATTACTTGACTGGCGGTTCTTTTGTTTCTATGTTTTCACAATTGAACCGACGTTTTACATCTATTCATACGATCCATCATACTTCAAAGCGAGCTTCATTCACAATAGCGCGCACGCGTCGGGCTATGGAACAAGAAAGGATATGCAAACTACATTGATTCGTGTGGCCTATCTGCCAGATCGCTATATAGCGTGCTTCATCGTCTCAACGGCTAGTTTTATTATTTGATATAGCGTTCTTGCGATACCCCACACTCTAAGGCAAAATTACCCGAAAGAGGAGTAACGGAGCCCAATAGGCGCGCGCGATGAATGGATAGACCGCTGAGGAGTAACCACAGAGGGGTGCGTGCCGTGTGCAAACCAGTTAGTCTCCAAAGGCACCAAAGGGATGAACCGCGCGGGAGATACGTCACCTGTGCGTCCTCCTCGCTCTTGGTCAGTCTTCTCACTTGTTTTCGTGGAGGCGCGTCGGCGGTTGTGTCGCGCTCGGAGAGTTCGATGATTTAGGAACTACGCCGCGGTGCCTTGGATAAACACGTATGCCGCGTATGCGTGGCTGAGCGTGCGGTGCTGCTTTTACGTTTCGCCGCAACCATGAAGTTTGGAGCTGGTCTCGACACGCCGAGACGCCACGCTGTATTTCTCCGGCCACGGTGCGCTGGCGTAGCAACGGCACCGACGGCACTGCGTCGACACCGGCTGGGAATGGCGGCCGAGAAGACATAGGCCTATCGGATCCATGAATTCAGTCCGACTCTGGGCAGAAGTTGGCGCTGGATTATTTCACAAGTAAGTGATCATACTTTATTTTTCCGTACCTGTCGTTTGTGCGAAGCGCATCGCGCTAGTTGGTAACGGGCTCGATCGTGTTGTAGATATCGCGCGCACGAAATGCACCGCGAAGGTCGGCTTTGGCGTCCGCTCGCCTGTGCTTTGTGACTGCCTGAAAATTGGCCGCCATTGCCGTCGGCCGCCTGGACGCTCTCGCCGCGGTGATGAGCTGCGGGCTCGCGATATTGGGCAGAGGCCTCGTCGCTGCGGTGCGACTCGTCCAAAACGCATTGCGGTTGCCGTCAATGAGCTCGGTTGCATGTCGCGCGCTTGAAGTGCACCGGCAACTGGCGGGTGCTTTAGCTAGCCGACTTTAGCTGTGCTTCGGAACTCTGTGGACAGTTTTCGCCAATGCCGTTGGCTTCCCCGTCAATCGGTCGCAAGCAGCTCAGCGCCGTTCGTGGCGGCGGCCCCCGCGTTCGCTCGTTGTACTCTGCCGATCGATCCAGGAACTTTGTGAAAATTTGTCGACACTACCGTCGGCTTCCGCGGCGCTCGCTCGAAAGCAGCTCAGTGCCGTTCGTGGCGGCGGTTCCGCGTTCGCTCGCACCTTTGTTCGAGGTTCGCTGGCGGCGGAAGCTCCGCGTTCGGCCCCGCGTTCGCTTGCTCGAGCTGTATACGACGCCGCTCGCAGAGAACTCGCCGACTCGTTGGCGGCTCAGCGGTCGCGGCGCATGATGGCTGCGGCTGCCGCACTTGGGCTGTTGCGCTATGTGACTCGAAATGCGCTTTCGATTATGTATCACATCGCGGTGGAAATATTTGCATGTCATATTTTAGGCTTGCGTGTTTATTTCACCTTGCATGTATTTGCCATGTGCGTGTATCTTCCTCACTGTCACATGTGACTTAACTGTTTGCAATCTTTTTGTGCAGACGTTTCCACTACGTGCAGAAGGCTGCTTGCGCTTGTGCGTGCAATGCCAGTCATCTGTCGCTTCCGTTGGAGCAGCTTGACCAAGACGACTGTACGAGATATGATAACGCGGCTGGACCTGAATTTGACATCTGGCAGCGAATTCACTGAAAGAATGCAGATACTTAATATGTATATAGAAAAATAAAACATTTCATTGTCTCACTCTTGTCTTTCGTTGTTGCATTGACGGCGAAAGCAGTGAAACAAGCATGACTAAATATTTTTTCGCGTGTTCTTTTCTGCGCCATTTGTTGCTCACTGCGAAGAAAAACACGCGAGGAAAGTATTGTAACTGTGCAAAATCATCCCTGGGGATTAACGCATAATTTGAACTGAGGATAAAAAGTTCATCCCAGTGGAGCATTTGAGTGGGCCAACCGTTCGTCCGGTGAGGTGCAACCGTGGGGACTAACGGTTGACCGGTAAGGGGTAAATGTGAGGACTAAATGTTAGTCCATTGAGGTGCAACTGTGGGGACTAACGGTTGCCCGCGAAGGTGTAAATGTGAGGACTAAATGTTAGTCCCTTGAGGTGCAACTGTGGGGACTAACGGTTGGTGGTGAGGGTGTATATGTGAGGACTAAATGTTGGTCCCTTGAGGGGGACTAACTGTTAGACCCATGCCGTTAGTCCTTAAAGGGACTAATAGTTGTGGCAGCCCCATTAGTCCTCAAGAGGACGAACGGCACACCCTTTTAACACCCTTTTGCCTTAGAGTGCAAATAATGTTGTTTGACAAAAGCAGGTTGGCTAAATATCCAGAAAATTTAGAGGCCTCCGGAAATGCTTTCCGTTCTTGCGCAGTCTAGCAATAGTTAAGCGAGGAAGCAAATGGGCAAATACTGTGCGCTACTCTACGGGGCATTTCGAAATACTGACGTCATCATCTTGGAGCTGACACTTCAAGCCACGTGAATCCGTGTAAATTTTCCTGTAATAATTACCGGTGAGAACATGTGCACGTAAAAAAAACTACTACGTGTCTCTAAATATGACAGACGTTGCAACGCTATTTTAGAATTCGTTCGAAATTAAGGACTCATTAATAACCCATTTTGTAATAACCAACGACTATAATGCCTGCTGTTCTTTAGTTTAAATGAAAAGATAGTACTGAATGATTTAAATGGTACCGGCTCATCGAAATGATGTACTTTTGTGTTATTTAACAAATGCGTCTATGCCTGTTCGCGTTTCAAACGAAGCAAGCCCTGAGAGAGAATACCAGGTGTAATAGCTGTTAGTCACCAGCTTAGTCAGGCAAGCGGCATAACATCGAAGCAAAGAACGTTGTCTTAATGCGTTAATACTGGCTGAACTGTATACATTTTCACTGTGCAAGCTTTCTTTGCCGCTAAAACATCTTTTGGCAAACATACTTTATGTATTTATTTTTAGCAGCGAAGTTGTTTAGGCTAGCCGTTATTAACGCGATAGGGTTAAAGAGCTCGTTTCGCTGAAATTCCGGCGTCGGCGTCGTTGGTTGTGAGCGAAAAATCATCATCTTGTCCGTGACCGAAATATTGAGAAAGATGCAAATAAAATAAATAATAAAATTTTTCGGGTCCGAGTGAGGATCGAACCCGAGTCGTCTACGTGACAAGCAGCTGTTTTACCACACCGCCATGCCTCTGCTTGGAAATACTGTGAAAATAACTTCCTCTGCTTGGAAATGCAATGAAAATAACTTTCATCCTTCGCAAACGCAAGCGTCCTTTATATAGGCGTCGCTATATAACATGTAATATCCCGGGAATATTGCGTGGTACAAGCGTACATTGCCATCGGGCGTCAGATTAAGTGACTATCATAACGATTTCATAGTTTAAAGCCAGCCACCCATTACAAACGGCACACACCTTACTGCGCGTATTCCCTTAACACCACGTAGTGGGTGCATAGCAAGTTCGAAAATATTTCCCACATTTGCCGCGCATAATTGCTCCTGGTTTAAAGCAGGCTACCCATTACATAGTATGCACTAAGTGATTGAAGTACGCACTAGAGACAGGATATCGCTATCGCGTGCAACTCTTAAAGGCGAAGATTAAGGGTCCCCCCAATTTTTTTGTGTGGGCTGTCGGGTGGGACCCATAGTAAGCTCTACCACAAAAAACTATCATCCTCATTAGCGGGTATGTGCGACAGAAATAGGGTAAATCCTACTACTCATCCACTGGCCCAATAAAAAATGAAGAAGGCAACAGTTAGGCCAACAAACGGGTATGCGTCACTGTGCGACCTATCAGAAAACTGTCATCATAAATGGTATGTGCCACGAAAGTTCCGTAAATCCCGCTACTCACAACTTCCACTAGAAAGGAAGCAGGAAACAGTTAGCCCATGAAATGGCGGCGAAGATACGGCGACGAGCAGAAGACCCCGAGTACGTACAACTAGAGAATGCTAGGGTACGAAAAAAGCAATGGCGACTGCCAGAAGACCCATGAAGCGATGGAACGGCCTACAACAAAGACGACGTGCCCGTCTCGTGTCTGTGACTGTCGGTGGTATAAGTTGAGCGTCTCTGCGCTGAGAATCATCGCGAAAAACCTAGCATCACCTAGCTAAAGCCTAGCAGCGACCTAGGAGAAACCTAGAAACAACCTGCATCACCTAGCTCAGGCCTAGAAACAAACTAGAAGCAACTAGACTATTCATCAGAATCGTCTAGTTTCGCCGTTTCAAGGATTTCGTGGCTTAGTGCAAGATTCGCCATTTTTTAATCATATTACGTAAAAGGAGGTGTTGGCGCGCAACGAAGACGCCGGCTACTCCTTGTCTCTTGAGTGAATCGAGCGTACAACGCAAGAAATAAACGTACAAACAGCAGTGCATTGAAAATAAACACACGAGCACACATATGTAAAAACACATACAAATCACACAATACCATTTCAACGTAAAAGAAAATGAATGAAAGGCAGTTAATAATGTCTCTGATAATGTCTTTTGCTATCATGCAATCTAATCGGCACATATGGACAACATAACAGTCGTTACAAAACTAATGTTTCCTCCTTCTATTTTTTTTAGATACAGTACCTGAGCGATAATTTATCATATCATGCCAACACGTCTGGTCATAATGGGGACATGTGCGGAGTCATCCCCATAAGGACTAGACGTGTTCGCACACACGCTTAAATCAACCCTTGGGCAATGCGTCGAACAAAAAAAAAAAACGAATAATAACTATTTTTGTCATTTATAATTTATAATAACAAAAACCCAAAACGAATAGACGTCAACCTAATTATAGCTATAACATGGTCCCCCCAACTATTTACGTGCAAACCTGTCTGTGATTTAGCGCTTAGAGAGAATCGCCAGCAATGCACTCGAAAGACCGGGTCAGCTCTCTCAAAACATAAACGACAATGGCATTCCATGACGCTCCAGGAGATAAGGCAAACGACAAGCGCTAGGTTTGAGCTGCCGCTGCACTTTTCCTGCCGATTCTTCTTTCCGCGGCAAGCGTATCCGTGTACTGAAAAACGCGCTTATAGAAGAAGAAGAAAGGGTGCTACTTAAATGCTTGAACTCTGCTGCCGAAAGGCGATAGCTTGCCGGCGCACACCTATACAGTGAAACGCCACCGAGGTTTCCAAAAGTGCATTCAAAGCTTGACGGCATGGGGAAACTGCACGCGAGAACCCATCCCTTGTAATAGAGAGCAGTCAAAGATAAGAAATCTCAAAATTAAAAAAAATTGTTTACACGACTGTTGACAAGAAAGAAAACATGAAATCGACGCCTGCGAATGGCAGAGACGATGGTCGATTCAGCAGGCGCGACATACGAAGCGAGACGGCGCGTCGGAAGTATGGAAGAGGAAAATTTAGGAGACGATGCCAGAATTCTCAGAATTCGCGTGTTCGACGTTGATAACTTCTTTCACCATTTTTTTCTTCTTGTTGTGTGTTGTTTTTTGTCACTTCTGCCAGTGAGCGCCAGCTATCTTGTAGCTTCCCCCGTGGAAACAACAGCGCCCGAGGAAGCGGAGGAGCACAAAACGCCGACGCACGACGTAGTCGCCTATAGCTTTCTCGTTTCTGCTTGGCTTGTCATGGTTTTCTGATAGCACGGGCTCCCACAGTGCAGTGTAGGTGTCATGCCCGCCGTACGGGCATGACAGGTAGTATGGCTTTTCGCGTTAACACTCTCGCACGTGCTCGCGTCATTTCCTTTATACTTTATTCCTTTCATTTCTTTACCAGAATGGACTACATACGCCGCCAAAGCGTTCATTTCAATATGTGCGCAGCCCAAATGATAAAATGCAAGCCTAGGTTCTTGAACGCGCTTTCTGCAAGCGAAATTTTTTTGTCAATATCACAAAATTTCAAATTACACTTTAAACAAACAGTTGCAGTTTAGTTTCCTTTAATTACTTTGTTAATCTTCAACCGTTCTCGCCCGTCCGCATCTAAGCTAAGAACACTCCGAACGGTGAGCCAGCGGCTTCCCCAGTCACCAGAAAACACTTTTAAACCATACTGCACCTTTCACTTTGTGGATTAGCGTCCATATTAGAGAGAAAAAAAAAGAAAAAAAAAGTAAGCACGCAAGCACTGTCCGCCTCGGTGGAACAGTGGCTACAGTGCTCGGCTGCTGACCCGAAGGTCGCGGGTTCGATCCCGGCCGCGGCGGTCGCATTTCGATGGAGGCGAAATGGTAGAGGCCCGTGTGCTGTGCGATGTCAGCGCACGTTAAAGAACACCAGATGGTCAAAATTTCCGGAGCCCTCCACTACGGCGTCTCTCATAATCATATCGTGGTTTTGGGACGTAAAACCCCAGATATTATTATTATTAGTCTTAATTGATAAGGGACGTTGCCGTAACTGACTCCAGAGTGAAAATGTTCGTAGATCCTGCTGTTCTGACCCTTTAGTTTTATACTAATTTTGTGTATTATAAATAGCAGATGCGCATAGTGGCTGCAGCACTGCTATGTTATTAACGCTAAAATTAGCATCTATACCTCTTTTTAACCATCTTTCCTTCTATAGCAGGCTACCTGCGGTGCGAAGAGGACTTGCTCTTTTAACTTATTTCTGGATGCTCATAAACAATCATCTCCTTAGAATGTGTGTCTCTTTGCCTAATTAAAAAAGAAAAAAAAGGAAGAAGAAGCGGAAGGCTGTGATCAGGCAGATCGCACACTGCTTCGTTAAGAGTAGTCTCAGTGAAAATTACTTATGCATCTTTGAAAATTACTTATTCAGTTAATGCCAGGCTTAAACACATGTGTTCATATTTTTCGAGCTTTCTTTTTGACAAGTAACACGCATGAAAGTACTCTGTACACCTCCGTGAACTTCCTGAAATGGCGACTGTAAATTTGCCTCAACTGTGCTTAAATTTTTCAGCAGCTGTTCTACCCGCTTCGTTTAAAACGAACGGAATTGTAGGTTGTATGATGTGTAAAATGGCTGGAGAAATTGTTAACGGAGCCAGGTGTTGCTAGTGGTGACTTGAATGCTTAGGAACTGGGTGTTTGCGGGCGAAATATTTTGATGTCTACTTGTCTTTTGTTCTAAAGCACGCGATGGCGAGCTAGAATGAAATAACGATGCGAGGCAATCCGCGGCGCCGAGATGATTATAAAATAAAGCCGATAAAGCCCAATATAATGCTCACAAAAATTTGTTTTTCTTTTCATTTCGTTCAGTATGAGCATATTGAGGCGGGGTATTTGCGCAAATGGCAAGGTCACATCTGTCTGGCTGCCTCAAGAATTAAAAAAAATCATCGTTACTCGTAATAAAAAGCACCGGAAAGAAAATGAAACGAAGAACTCGAGAAGAAGATGGTGCATGGTCCGAGGGGGTGGGGGGGAGAAGGAGAGGTGTGTATGCGCTGACGCCGGAGGCATTATAATTAAGAAGAGTCCTGTCTCCTTGAGAATTTGGACGTGTTCAAAAACGGGTCTTCTGGGCGATGGCGTCGAATGCGCCATGTTATGTACTGCCTGCTTCGAACTCGTCACGAACAGCGTTTTTTTAATTACTCGGGCTTCTTCTTCCAGATGAAAAAGAAATATAAACAGATGCTAAGCAACGAAAGGAAGTCGAAGAAAAATAGTATTTTTGACGCTTACAATGACGTGTATGTGCGACAACCTTTACACTTACGCTACTACGTAGCCTCTCCCCTGTTTCGATTTCATGGCGCGGCATGACCCAAATTTAATAAGCGTTCCAGGGAAATCGGCTGATATTGTGTGCGTACCCCTCAAAACATAAGCGCCCAGCTACCCCAGTCTCTGAGTTTCCATGCAGTTTTTATGATCGCGCCTGGGAAAAAAGAGAACGTACTAATAACTACGAGGACAGGCTGGACAGCTACAGTATGGGTTCATTAGTCTCCCCGGCTCTTTCGTGAAATCCTCCGAAGCATATTAAACCGGCGTCCTCCCGATCTTGTGATCAAAACAAAATGAGCGAAAGCTTTCACACCTCGGACAATGATGGGGAAGAAAGAGAAAGAAAAGAAACAATAAAAACTGAAGAAAAGAAGCGAACCAGGTGTCAAAGCGTGAAGCTATTCAAAAACAATTATGCGTGTTCCTTATCTTGCTTCAAGGCAGTCAACGTAATAGCAAGCTTCTCTTGCTTCTCACTTGACACCACTTAGTCTTCTCTCGTTTCAAGGCATTGCTAATTAAGCCAGCCGGGGGGTGAAGTCATTGCCCGAAGAGCTGTACGCGAAATGGAGCGGAGTTGTGCTGCCTTTTCTCTTTTCTGCCCCGAAAACGCGAAGATTAAAGAAGTCGCTTCTTTGTTTCATAGCTTACATTTAAGTGATTTCACACATTTGTTAAGCCTGAAGGGTGACAAAAATGGTAGAATGTGTACAGTAAGTACAGTATGACAGAGTATGCATATTTCATAGGCAGCTTTACAACTCAGTTTCAACGTTCTTTTAAAAAAAGGTCCTTTTGATATAGTCTCTTAAAACGGTACAAAGCGGTCCAGCCTCCACGCAGCCTGCATGATATACAGGCTGTCTTGCATTTTAAGTCCAATCATGTGGCCACGCGATAATGTGACAATAAAACGTACCATTCTTTGACCTCACGCTGTTTCACGTGCATTGCTTTCCTACGAGTAACAGCTTGAGAAGTCTCCGTACCGCGCGAAAAAAACTTCAGCGTTTATGAGATTTTGTTTATACACAGCATGCATATTATACATATCCAATGCTGAATGTATTAAGTGGTAATTTTGTCTGCAACAAGCATATGGATAATCGACAGAGTGTTAGCACTACTGAACACAGTTATTGCCAAGTCTTCAATATATGGTTGCTTCATGTTAGCCACTTTTTGCACTGGCTGAGCATAATAGCCATACAGCAAATATAAACGTTCGCATATTGAGTAATAATATACAATGTGACTGAGACATATGGAATAATTGCTTATATAGAACCTCAGGTACACTGCTTGGTTCAGCCATATATTCAGCAGCTACACTCCAAGAAAAAAATATTTAGTCTTTTTTTTTTTTTTGCAGTAATTTCGTTTCTCACATATATAACTCCCTTTAAAATGCAAAAAAAAAAAAAATATGGCGGGAGAGGTAAGATGGAAGCTTGCGATGAAAAATCCGTAAACAGTGGTTGTGTGTCCGAGCTGACGATTCGACAAGGGGACGACGTTTTCGACGTTTCGACAAATCCACTTGTCGAAGCGTGCTCCCATGAAATGTGAGAGCGCCGTTCGCTCGTCATCATTTTGTTGACGGACTAGCGCACCGGTATGAAGGCCGCGGCTCCTGGAGATTAGAGCTTCACAGGGGAGGAGTGAAAAAGAGAGAGTGAGGGAACGTGTAGCGTGATCGAATTGCTAAGCACGTGTGATGTGGAATGAAAACATAGCTTTACGTAGTGTTGGTAAATAGTGGGAGATGGCGTCCGCCGCTACACAATCTCATGGAATACTATTGTAATGATTGTTAGACTCCTATAAAAGCGGAGCCAACACTGGAACAACAATTGACGTTAACCTGACATTACGCCTATATCATAGGAACACGTACGCATAGGCGTGCGTAAGATGGGGGGCAGGGGGGCGCCCCCCCTCCCTAGTTACCTAAGAGGGGGGGGGGGGAGCAAGGTCGGCCCTATACATTGAATCAGTAGGGGTGGGGGGGCGCTGCAGTGACCCCTCGCTCCCCCCCCCCCCCCCCCTGATAGGCAACCCTGCGCACGCTTACGCACGTACGCAACGTTTATTGCTTTCCTGTAAAATTAGATAGCACTACCACTACAATTGCCGTTGTAGCGACATCACCCCTTCATATCTTTTTCCCAAGCAGTTTCAAGACCTGGCGTGACTCTGTGGTATATTACGTGAGTGCCACGCAGAACGCTTGCGTTCATTTCCTGCTTGGATCCTGATTTTTCTTTTTTGCATTGGTCGGGTTAGCGCTGCCGATGCCAGGCGTTCTTTACGCTCACGCATTTAAATTACCAATGTCTGTTCTCACCGTTTCTGTTTATATATCAACATTCGACCACTTGTGGCACATAGCCGCCTACCACGGCCCGTTGTATACGAGTATGTGCCACACGTATCTAAAGGAAAGGATTTGACGAGGTATGCGTCTGTATTATCACGCTATTCCTCTAATGACCAGACAGTCATATTCGTGAAACTCTTTTACCGTCCCATACCAATTTTGGTCTACACCACGTTAAGAAGGCGATCGCGAGGGCACCCATATACGTAGGCGACACGAGATAGATAGATAGATAGATAGATAGATAGATAGATAGATAGATAGATAGATAGATAGATAGATAGATAGATAGATAGATAGATAGATAGATAGATAGATAGATAGATAGATAGATAGATAGATAGATAGATAGATAGATAGATAGATAGATAGATAGATAGATAGATAGATAGATAGATAGATAGATAGATAGATGCCTTCAGAGTCCCCCCTTGATTCGCTAAGAAACGCCTTGCATTAAAATAGAAATAAAGAAAGCCGTCCAGCTCCGTACGTCCTTCAGGATGGTGGCCACTAGTGCGAAGGAGCCTTAACTTTTTGCACTGTGAATAGGTTTTTCTTCGCGGTTGCATATTGCAGAGAGTAGTAGTTTTGGCACATACGATCCGTTCGCCATGGTGGAAATCGCCGCCATCGTGAAACATACAAGTGTGCCTGAATGTGGACCAACGTTGATGACGCACGATCTCGCGAAGCTTCTGCGCCATCAGAGGTTTCTAACGTCGCATTCTCCGCTGGCAGTAATTCTGTAGAGAAGAAATATAAAGGCGACATAGTAGAGGATGATATTGGGACAGGTTCCACGCAGTGGATGGTCTCGCAAAGAATCAAGGAAGGAGCCATTGTTTACGGGCAGACGCAAGAACACGATCCGGCAGAATGCCAGTCTTCAGATTTGCGAAAATCGCGATACTTTTTGGCACCTTTCACGGAAAGTTCGCAACCAACCATCAAATACATGTATTTACGTAGATCCTAACGAGACTTCAGTGTGTGGGATAATGAGAGACACTGAAATAAAACGGAAATGTAGAAGTAGGGAAGAACGCGAAGTATTCAGATGGGGGGCAGAAAACAATGAAGTCAGAGTCAGTCTTGGCATTCAGGGAACTCGATTTCACACTTCTGTTTATTTCGCTTCTTGCGAAATGCGACTTATATGTACGTTTCAAAAGAATTAAAACGCTTCCTATGCTAATGTCATAGTGATTGCCTTAAATATGTTTAACACGAAAGTGTTTTATGCCGGGGTCCACCAAGGCATTACTGAATTATTTCCGTCACTGAAATGACGTCCGAAAAATGGACATCTTCATATGGCAAAGGAAAACTTGAAGGAAAATTTCAGCCGAAGAGAGTGGAACCTACGACCTCTCGTTCCTCGACAACAGCTCTCAGGCACGCTATCCTCTGCGCCACGGACCCACACACTGGAGGCTGTACGAACGCGCCTTTTATTAAGGCCAAAGCCTTTAATGTCTCATGCTCACGTCCGTTCGTCCGTCGGTCCGTCCGTGTCTGTCCGTCCGTGTCCATCCGTCCGCGTCCCCGTCTGCCCCTGGCGTCTCAACGTCTCGCGCACCAGCCGCCGCTCTATTATAGTCGCCAGCCAGCCCACGTCAACTCGACCAGTCAAGCATCCGTGTGTTGGTCAAACTAAACTCGGGTTCTTCTCCGCTCGGCCGGTCAGCCACGTTAGAGCTAGACTATCTAGTTTAGATCACTGAAGTTACGTTTTGGTTGTAATTAAGAGTGGTTTACCGTGTGCACTGAACTTTTTACTAAGTGTAATTTTGTGTACATATATAGTTTTCACTTTAATTCTTGATTAAATGTTTCGTGAGTTGGTTTGTTGAGCCAACGGCTTTGTCAATAAGACTCTCAGTGGCTCAGCCATAGAGAGCCGTTACGAACCAAAAGAAGAATTTGCATCACAACACCCAAGGTGCACGTCTGCTTCTTCAAGACTTCTCGTAGAAGTTTCTTAGTTTTTAAGGCGAAAGCCTTTAATTTCTCATGCTCACGTCCGTTCATCCATCCGTCCGTCCGTCCGTCCGTCCGTCCGTCCGTCCGTCCGTCCGTCCGTCCGTCCGTCCGTCCGTCCGTCCGTGCCTCCATCCTTGTGTCCGTCTGTCCGACCATCCGTCCGTCTCCATCCGTCCATCCATCCGTCCGTTTCTGTCCGTCCGTCCGTCCATCCATTCATGTCCGTTCGTCCGTCCACCCATGTCAGTCCGTCCATCCGTCCGTGTGTCCGTCCATCCGTCCGTCCGACAAAACAAAAAGACATGACATAGTCAGTCGAATGGCCACAAGCTTTCTCCGAACACACTTTGGAATGTACAAAGTGTTCTTCAATTTTTCCTCACACTTTCCTCTTACAGGGCTCTTGTTCGGCATGGTGGTGTCGGCGTCTTATGGTGGTAAAGTGAAGTTATGCATCAAGATCATAGCCTCCACTATTTGCTCCTGCAAAGCTTCGTTGCTAGTCATCAGTCCCATTAGGGGCGTTTCCAATAGGTGAAGTGCAATCTTGTCCCCCCATTTTGGCTTACAAAGAGGGTTCAACTTAAATTGAGGACGAAGCAGCGAGCGATGGAAAGGAAAATGATAGGTGTAACCTTAAGGGGCCCCTAAACAACCTCTGGAAGTACGAATAACTAGGGCGTTATTCTTTACCGCCGTTACCCGTCTTCATGGCACAATTCATGACGCCAGCAGTTTGTTCACGTGACGTCAGGGTTAAATAAGCTCTCGATTGGTCGACATACGAGAGGTATCTGTTGTGAATTGACTCCTACCCTGCATTGCCTTGCAGTCGCATACCTGTTCTGCCTTGTCTCGCATGACTATCGTGCGCGATAAACTGATTTCACTTCGTTTTATGCGTTTGCGACTGTGAAAGTGGAGATTACAGCGTGTAGCTGACAAGCGCGAAATCCTGACAGGCTCAACGCTTAGTACTGGCATTCCACGTGTTTTATGAAGAAGCAAGTGGCGAGGAGGAGAGAGCGCTTGTAGGAACGGTAGGGAAGGCGAGAAAGAAACTACTGCCTCGCCTGTGAACTCAGTGTGGTTTAGGGGCCCTTTAAGAGACAGGAAGAAAGTAGAGTTGGTCAGGGAACAAACGGAGGTTAAGTATATAATAGTTAAAATCAAGAAGGAATGGATATGGGCCGGGCACGTAGCGCGTAGGCAGGACGACCGGTGGTCATTAAGGGTAACTCACTGGATTCCAAGAGAAGGCAAACGTGCGAGGAGGAGACAGATAATTAGGTGGGCAGATGAGATTAAGAAGTCTGCAGGTATAACGTGGCAGCAGAAAGCACAGGAACGGGCTGATTGGCGAAGCAAGAGAGAGGCCGTTGCCCTGCAGCGGGCGTAGTCAGGCTGATGATGACGATGATGATGAATTTTGTCCAGGCCTTTACACACTGCGAGGTGGCGACCTTAGCCTAAGCCTCGTAAAGCCTCGGCTTCCGTCATAGCATCCATCCATGCAAACAATAAATGTGCGACACGCGCCTGTCTCACCTGGTTGTAACGTCGCGTTCCCCGCTTACGCGCCCCCCGAGGAAAATTGTAGCTGATCAAGAGAGGAGACACAACACGCGTTGCGTTTCCCTGTAGTCCGGCCGTGATGTTCATTAACTCTTTACCATGCCGCGGCATGGCGACCTTAGCCCAAGTTCTGCCTCCACTCAGCGACGCTCTCTTCTGGCTGTCGCACCACTTTCTCTGATTACGCTCTCGCCGTTAACGTTACTACACCCATCTTATTACACCCTAAGGGAGTATGGCAAGAATGCAGGGAGGATTGTAGCCCTTAAAACCCCCCAATTTGGCTAGTTTGCGTTTAGTGTAATAACATAGAATATACACTTAGCAATAAATATGTATGAGGTTTAGTTTCGATAGAAGCACCGATGTTTCTCGTGAATAATTCATTTAGGCAACATGACTTTCATTTTCACGACACCGATCAACACATGCATTATTATCATATTCCAACTCTAAATAGCAAAAACGGTGGCTGAATCTGAAATGGCGGCCATTGAATCTGTAAGAAAAAGCGTTCCAGGCAAGTTCACACTAGTAAGCAAAACAACGCTGATTTTCAACGAGCCATACGCAAAAGCAAAAAGAACAACAGCAACAAAACTGCTTGTTTTCGCATATATACGGTGAACGCCGTTATAGTAGCTTTTTCTCGTGTCCTTAAGGCTCCCTAAACAAAGTTAAGTGTTTACCGTTTCCTCGACCGGTATGTTCACCTGCTACAATGGTTGAAAATAAAGCGAAGCAAAAGAAGCAACAGCTGCGCCAGTTTTCTCGTTTCAGCAACGGCCTCTGCCATCCTTCCCTTTCCTTGCAGCCTATTTACCTAACGACGCGGCCGATCCACTTAGCTTAAGGGCCACTCAAGGCTGCGCGAACAATGCTCGACCGTAAAGTTGTTTTTCTGTTCAACAACACCTTCTTGCTGCAAGAGTAGCGGCTGTTCCCGCGAAGTGGAAAGTTTTAGGCTCTTGACCATTTGGCCACCGACTACAGCGCCATCATTTCCACGTTATTGCCGCATATCCAGTATGGACAGGAACTTCGAATGTCTCGACTATCGTGTGCTAGACATATGAAAGCGGAAGAATTGGTTCTTGTAGTTTAACAGGTTAAGGGCAACTATTTTATGTTTTAAATATACCTATGCTAAACTGCGTGCTTATAGCTCAGAAAATTATACATTTTTCTTTTTTTTTAAATTCGCAGTGACCTGCCATACCTACATCTTAAACAATGAACAACAGCGCAGTGTTTCGAACAGCCGGATAATTTGGACATGCACCGCCTGCACCTTGCATTAGAGATAAAGAAAGAAAGATCAAAAGCAGGGTGGTTATCTAGATGTAAGTTCCCGGTTGAGTTGCAGCTCTTCAGTGGGTTGGTAATAAACTCCACTACGGCGTTCCTCATAATCATGTCGTGGTTTGGGAGGTTAAACCCAAACGATAATTTTACTACCACAGAAAACATTTTAATAACTGGTTCGCTAATTTCACCTCAACATTTTTAAGCGAACTTCTATGATTTATAGATTGCAGCGCCGGCATAATTCTTGAAGACTCGGGTGGTTGCAAGTGCAAAAAAAAAAAATCACAGTTTATCCGCGAAGTGAATGATGGTGAGTGGACGAAGCTCGGAGGGATCATTCGGGTAACCGTGAATCCCCCCGTACATTGCCCACTCGATCATGCAAAGACGTGACAACACGTGTCACGTCTTTGCGTGATCCTGAGTGTTCGATCGTGAGCTGGGCACGAACGTCGCCGACTTGTGTTCCGGGCGCTCCCAGCTTCAGCGACAACGCCAGTTTGCGTTCCACGACAGAGGAAGACGATGCCACCTACTCAGACGCCGAAGTCCACACCAGTGCTCGACGCAAAGCCTCGCCTCCGCATGCATCGCCACAGAACGCTGCTGTGAGTTGTGAAAGCCACGCGTCCTTGGCTATGGGTTGTGCCGCCGTGAGTACCGGAGCCGCCGCATGCTCCGCAGATACCGGCTGCCCTGGTTTCGCGACTCCGAGCGAGAAAGCGCGCCAAGAGCGAACCCCTTTTCTTTAGGGTGCCTCGATGTGCTCCTTCGGAACAGGGTGGAGACACTGCTTTTGTGGACGCCATATTGGTTCAAACGTTCGCGTTCGCTGGCATTGCCTGGCATGCAGAGAGGGATCGCTTTCAACGAAATGCGCGGTAATTTGGCTCAGTTCATCGCTTTTGGCGGTAGGGCTTGCACGTATGATGTTGGTAACAAATAGATTAGGCACTAATTATTACGCACGAAGGATTTGATGGCGAAATAAAGGCATTTAGAGCGTATCTATCGGTCTGTCTATCTCACTGGCTGCGTAGGTCCTCGCGCTCTCGCGGCCGATTGACTAAGTTGACGAGTACCAAAAGTGATCTGGCATAAATCCGCATGGCCTTATTGTGGCCATACTCTGTCATCTAATTGGCTAGGCAATCTCAACTTACTCAAAATAGATTTCTTTGGCATTAGCTTGATACGGATTAGCTTAACCCACTTTAATCCGAGCTGGCCTAACGTGGCAATGCTCAGGCATATCCAACAGGCAAGATAATCTCACTGCAAATTCACTTGCTTGTGATTAGCTTAACGCGGATTAGCTTAATCCGGCTTAATCTACACTGTTTAGTGGTCATACCCTATCATCCAACTGACTAGACAAACTGAATTTACTCAAAATGACTGGTTCAGGATTATATTAATCCGGATTAGCTTAATCCGGCGTAATTTCTATTGTTTTATTGAGGCCATGCTCAGTCATCCGAATGTCTCGGCAATTTCAACTTACTGATAAGAGACTTGCTCAAGATTAGCTTAATTCGGATTAGTTTAATCCGGCTTAATTCACACTGTTTAGTGTCCATACCCTATTGTTCAACTGACTAGACAAACTGAATTTACTCAAAATGGCTGGTTCAGGATTATATTGGTCCGGATTAGCTTCATCCGGATTAGCTTAATCCGGCTTAATTTCTATTGTTTTATTGAGGCCATGCTCAGTCATCCGAATGTCTAGGCAATTTCAACTTACTGATAAGAGACTTGCTCAAGATTAGCTTAATTCGGATGAGCTTAATCTGGCTTAATCCACACTGTTTAGTGTCCATACCCTATCATCCAACTGACTAGACGAACTGAATTTACTCAAAATGGCTGGTTCAGGATTATATTGGCCCGGATTAGCCTAATCCGGTTTAATCCGGATTAGCTTAATCCGGCTTAATTTCTATTGCTTTATTGAGGCCATGCTCAGTCATCCGAATGTCTAGGCAATTTCAACTTACTGATAAGAGACTTGCTCAAGATTAGCTCAATTCGGATTAGCTTAATCTGGCTTAATCCGGATGGGGTTAATGTGACCATGCTCCGGCATCCAACAGGCTAGACAATCTCAACTCACTCCAAATTCACTTGCTCGTGATTAGCTGAATGTAGATTAGCTTAATCCGGCTTAATGCACATTGCCCTATTGTGGCCATACTCTGTCATCTAACCGGCTAATCAGTCTCAACTTACTCAAAATTAGATGGTTCAAGATTCGGATTACCTTATCCCGCTTAATCAAATTTAATCAGATTGGCTTAATGTGACCATACGCCCAAACGGCTAGTCATTCTCAGTTCACTCAACATTGACTTGTTCAGGATTAGCTTAACCCGGATTTATTTATTCATGCTTAATCCGAGAGAACATAGCCTAGTCAGGTCTAATCTACCTCATGGCTATGCCACTGATCTTGGACTGGATTAGCGTGATTCAACATAATCTCCACTAATCTTGCCTAATCCCACTTGGTAGGTATCTATCAGTATAGATTGGTATCGACTAGCGTTAAATTGGCTTGTCCAAACTCAATTAGGCTGCGATAAACTGGCTTAACTAGGCTTTTTCTACGTATACCCTGGTTTAACCCGGCGGCTTAATTGGTATCAATGAGTATCAATCAGTATTGATTTGTATCGATTATTATTGATTGTTTTGACTATGCTTATTTAGCATGAGCTATGATTAACTTGCCTTGACCAAGCTTATCTAAGCTTATCGGCAAGGTAGCCGATAAGCTTAGATAATAGTTTCATCTATTCACTCCGCACGGCTTAACGCAAAGCTTAACATCCTGTTTGTAAATGCAGTTTCACGCGGTGATTATGCGATGCAGCTATAGCGAGACAAGCAAGGATTTCTTTAACAGCATTTTTAGTTACAGCGCGAAAACGACGAAGACGGAAGACAGAAGGGACACAAACGAGCGCTGTCTTCGTCGTTTTCGCGCTGTAACCAAAAATGCATCCGTACCAGCTAGCCCAACTTTCAATTTTTTAACAGCATGCTCACTGACAGCGATTAAAAAAACACTACGCTTTTTACACGTGTTGGTACTGCAACGTCTTGCCTTTGGCGGTAATTATTCGAAAAGTACGCGAAAAATGCCCCCACCTCCCCGAAGGGAATCGTGAGGAAATGCGAATGCATTTCGCGCGCGCTTCACTCCATTTATATATGGTGGTTGTGGTTCGAAGAAGGAAAAGGCGCCTAATTTCTGCAGCCCGGTCGGGAGCACGGCGCAGCGCCTGTTTTTTTTTTTTGCTTTTGTTCTGTTTTTTTCTTCTTTTTTATTTATTTTTTTTATTCTTTTTGCTCTTTTTTTTTCCTTTTTTTCTTTTTTTTAATTTTTTTTAATTTTTTTTCATATATAGCTCCGCCGAGCTCCCGCGATGCGAGCGCCCTCACGCACTTGAAATGCATTCGCATTTAAAACTGGAGATGCGTAAAGCACGCAGGGATGGAGCGGTGTTTCCTACTGGAACATGCCAATCGCTGCTAATGGGCAATGAGAGACAGAAGACTCCGACTGGACACAGAGACCCGCAGTCGGCTTTTAGTTAACGCGCACGCTGCGAATTTTTATTGTTCAACAACGCACAGGAGAAATCTCCCACCGGCACCACCTTGGAGGTCAAGATCCATTGCCATATATACGGGATGGACAGTGAACGGTTGTGCAGCGCGAGCAGTCGGTTTTTTCAACCAAGAAACTCGCTAGCAGACGCTGCCTGCGTCGGCGTCGCGAGGCGAGAGAGGGGGGTAGCGTAGAAGAGGAGAGAGAGAGGGGGGGGGACGCGCATGCGCAGTGGGGGGTGTGGACGCTGTGGGCAGGGGTGCCTAGAGGAGGGAGGGCGGAGCGTATTAGAGGAGAGAGAGGGGGGGACGCGCATGCGCAGTGGGAGCGCGGGCAGGGATGCCTAGAGGAGAGAGAGGGGGGAGCGTAGGAGGGGAGAGAGGAGGGGAGGCGCATGCGCAGTGAGGGTGTGGTTGCCGCGGGGAGGGATGCCTAGAGGGGAGAGAGGGAGAGAGGAGGTTTTTTATTTATATTTTTTTAAAGGGCTTGCGCATGCGCAGTATGGGTGGTCACGCCGCCCACCACCACCACTGGATTAAGCTTCGCCATAAGATGCTGCACATCTAACACCTGCCGGCGCTTACCTCCTCAACCTATCCTCCTCCTCCTCCTCCGCGGACAACGCTGGACAACGCCGGACAACGCCGGACAACGCCGGATGCCTGACATAGCCCGACTATGAAATGCATTCGCATTTAAAAATGCACGGCCACATGCTGGACAAGTCAACAACTAACCTCGCATATCTTGGTGCTGTCGGTCGGATGCCAGCGGTCGCGTTTCACCTGTGCTTCCCATTTTTTTCTTCACTCGCTGTTGCGAGAGAAGCGAAACATCCGCTGGCCTTTCGCGTGTGAACCAGTATGCAGTGGCACACAGCAGCCTGTCATAGCGGCAAAAGAACGGATCTCGATCAACACGTCAAGAACAACGTGTTTACAGCACCGTTCCCGCGCCAGCCTCTGCGCGCCGCCGGAGACTTTCGAACCAATATGGCCGCCAGGCGGCGTGGGGTCTTTCAAAAGGTGTCTACAACCTGGAAGCGGAGGCGCGCGCACATCGAGGCACCCTACTTTTCTTATTATAACAGCGCCATCTATCATCTTTATTCATCAACGTATACGAAAAACCACTAACGCCATCTAGTGATATTATTTCCAAGGATGGATGGATGGATGCTATGAGCGTCCCCTTTATAACGGGGCGGTGACATGTCTGCCACCAGGCTCGAAAAAAAACTTTCCTTTTGTGTTGGCCTAATGCCTTATCTACAATGATTAAATATATGTTATTATAGCAAAGAAAAATATAAATTCACAGTCCATCTCTCTGCCTCTTAAGGCAGAATGACCTTATTTTTGCCATTCTTCATTTTTTGTCCTTTATCTCTACTTTTCTGCCACCAATACTCTAACCGTCTCTTACTTATTTCTATCGCGGACGTGTCCAGCTTTCCATTGTTATCCCTAAAACCCAAGGCGTCATGTAGACTTGTGCCCACACGTATATCTGGGTGGATAACGCCACATTCAATCAGTACATGTTCCATCGTTTCCTTAGTATCCCCACAGCATGTAGATTGTTCTTCTTCGTTACAGAATCTCGCTTTATAGCTACGCGTTCTCAGGCAACCCGACCTTGCTTCAAACAGTAAAGCGCTTCCCCTTGAATTATCATAAAACTTCTCCCTCCTTATTTCGTTTTTTCCCTTTCGGTAGTCACTGAGAGCCGGCTTCTTTTCCATCGCTGTCATCCAATAAGTCCTCTCCGCCTCTCTGACTTTTCGCTTAATGCTCCTTGTTACCATGTCGCCCACACTGCTAGCCGTATATTTACTGGTGAGCCTCCTAGTTCTTTTTCTCCACTGCGTGTCGACGCTTTTTCTATACAAATACCTGAAAACCTTCCCTGCCCATCTACTCTCCTTCATTTTCCTCAGCCTCTCTTCAAATCTAATTTTGCTCTGAGCTTCCTTCACTTCAAAACCTGTCCATCCCATATCACCCTTTACAGCCTCATTTGTCGTCTTCCCGTGAGCGCCCAACGCGAGGCGTCCCACTGTCCTTTGATTTACATCCATTCCTGATTGCACCTCTGACTTAATGCACACCACTGAGTTCCCAAATGTAAGCCCCGGAACCATCACACCCTTCCACAGCGCTCGAAGCACCTCGTACCTATTGTATCCCCATAACGCTCTGTGCTTCATGATTGCAGCATTCCTCTTTCCCTTTGTTACCGATGCTTTCTCTTGTACCTCCATATATCTATCCCCCCTCATTTATCCACACTCCGAGGTACTTGTACTCGCTTACCCTCGGTATTTCTTGGCCCTGTATTAAGACCGCATGGTCTTCGTGATCATTGAATATCATCAATCCACATTTTGTTGCACTAAAACCTAGTCCTAGAGCCTCGCCTTCCCTTCCGCATATATCTGCCAGCCGTTGTATATCATCTTGACTGTCCGCAAATAAGACAATATCGTCAGCGTAAAATAGACCTGGAAGCTTCTGCTCAACCATCGCGCCGGTCTGTTTGTGTGACAAATTGAATCCAATGTTGCTACCTTCTAGCGCTTTTTCCATCCTCACCATGTACAGCATGAATAACAGCGGGGACAAAGGACATCGCTGTCTCAGCCCCTTGCTAATGTCAACGCTGTCCTTGCTGCTTATTCCTTCCCATTCTACACAAACTGTATTTTCTCGGTATATTTCCCTCAAAAGCTGTATACAGTCGTCACCTATATACACAGGACATATACACACAACGCCATCTATTGAGCAATTCATAAACTAGAGGTGGCTACATACTATGTACGAAGGAGGGAACGACCCACACCCTGAGGAGCTTCGCCCCTAAAAAAATGCGGGTGTAGACAAATAGGCTCTCGAAGGTGCGCTGGTCGCACTCTAAGAAAACAAAGAGTATGTGTGACTCTTTTCGGGTAGCCCTAACTTGTCACGCAAACGACTCTATTTAAAGAGGCACGTTGACTCATGTGCGTCACTAGCAGGGTTGCCGTTGGTGGCTACTTTGCGCCAAATTCGCTACGTTCCGACCCTGTTTGGCGACGAAAATTTCAAGTTGGTGCCATGGCTACTTTCGGGCTACTTTGTACTTCTATTTTGGCGCATGTACTGGCCATTTCTCTATATTGTTTGAACATAAAACAGCAAGCACTTTAAAGAATAACCATTTTTGCAAGCTTTTTCTGCCGTGTTGGCTTATGCGCGCACACGTTTCTGATACGGAAATCTAATATTTTATTGAGGTCACTTTCCATTTCATGTTGCCACATTTGATTGTTGCTTTTCATTGTTGCATTTCATTGATTCACGCGTGATCATCGGTGTTGCCAGTAGGCACAGAGGCGTTGCTTCTCCAACGTGCAGTAAAGCACGTTGGGGAAGGTAGGCTTCCAGAGATGAAGAAAGAAAAAAAGTTCGGAGGAAGCATTGCGCAATAACAACGAAAGAAAGAAAAATAGCACGTCAGGCATCCAAACGTGAACGTTCACTTGCCCCCCCCCCCCTTTTCCGGTAAGTCAACGACTCCTATTAAGCATAGCAACTATGCGAACAAATACACAGACACACACGCACACGTGCATGCACACACAAGCCTCTCACGCAAACACGCACGCAACAACAACTTGCCGCCGAGACACCGATGCCTATTACCTACGGAAAACGCGTGCGCTGGTCTAAGCGTTAGCCGAAGGCTGTAGGTTTGATCTACACCAGCGGACAAGTTTTTTTTTATTGCGATAGCAATTATATGGACACTCGCGGCTGGTTTTCGCCGTCGGCGTCGGCGTCATTTGCCGTATATGTATATGTATATATATAACCGGGCCCGCCCGTCGTTCGTAAGGGTGAAAAGACGCGAGGGGGGGGGGGGTCCCTCGAGCGACCTTCGATTTTACGAGCGGAGGCGCGCGCGTTATCTCCCCTTCTCGGCGGCCGACAGCGGGCGGGGGGGGGGGGGGGGGGGGCGACGTTCGATTTTACGAGCGCGGGCGCGGGCGCGCGCTTTATCTCCCCTTCTCATCTCCCCTTCTCGGCGGCCGGGCCGGCGTACCCTTCTACGTGCTGCGCTCTCAACGCGAAGAGAATTCTCTTAAACAAGCGTTTTCTAGAGTTGCGTGAGATCGGATCCAAAAAGAGTTAGCTGCCAGCCTCACTTCGTATAACATTACAATTTTTTGCTATCGCATTCATTGCTTCACCCTTGCGGTGAAACTGTGACTTTTTTTTGTTCCACTTTAACTGATGTCCACTTATGTGGTAATCACAAAACTGCCGTTAAAAGCTAGAAATTATGTTCCCTTTTCTTTACTTGACGTCATTGCGTATTGACTTCATTACGAAAACACGAGGAACATGACGTTTGGGCTGCCACAATTACGTCAAATTGCGCTTCACATCTAATACATGTGTTTCGCTTATCCAAAAGACGAAAACTGTTTCATGCCCTGCAAATCCTACTCCATTATAATAACTTTATTCTCCACGACGAAAGCTAGCCTCTACGCTAGAGTTCCTGCCTACGCCGTACGTGGATTTTCGTGCTCGTAAATGGAACGTGAATTCGTCAAGCACGGTCATTTTGGATTCCATACAATTGTTTTTTTTTTAATTTTGATAAGTTGTGACGATTTGGCACACTGGAAAGGTGAGCTCATCAATGTTCGAGAAAAGACTGGGAGAAACAACACGAATAAGTCAAGCCGAGACCAACGCGTTGAACAGAAAAGTTTGTTCGAGACTCGACACTAGCCAACGACTGGCCCACAGGAACAAGTGTCGGCGAAATATCGGAAAGAGGAAGCGGAATGAGAATCCAACAACTTGCATTCAATCCAAACAACGGGAAGAACAAAAAAGATAGTATGTCAGACACAATTAGTTACATTGATAAAAATGGGAGGTTTGAAAACGCGTCTCCACTACTTGGAGCGGGCACATTTCGAAGTTGACAGGGGCGTAGTATACGTAAATCTAAATTGCGAGTACTAAGCATCTATCTGTTTTGAAATCTGAAACTGCAAACCACAATGAGGAACGAGCTGTTTTGACGAAAGAAAAAAAGACAATCCCGCATCCCAGCACGATCGGAACATTTATTATGTACTTTTCGGAACCATTTTGTGTAAGATTGCACCACTTCCCCCCTACCCTCAATGTATTATCCAGTGTTTAGTTTCTTAAGAGTCGTTCTCTGAAAAGGATCGCAGATCCCATATCTCCTAAAATGCATTCAGTGCTGAGTTACATCGAGTGCTGAGTGAAGAAGTAAATGAGCCTCACTAAAGAGCTGTACAACAGTGCAACCCAGCCGTATTTCTACAAAAATGGGCATATAGCATACGTTTGTCCACATCTGAGCATCGTATACGACGTATCTAAGAATTAGGTGGAATGAAACGATAAGCTATTGACGTGTTTCATCCCTTAGCAGCGCCCATCTGTCATTTGTCTTCTCGAAACTCTATTTGTGTTCCTGAAGGGTGCTTTCCGGAGGGGTTTCTAAGCAATGTTCAATCGATCCAGAGCAATCGAAGCTGTTTTCTTTCAAGAATATCAATCAACTTCACCTGCACTGTACTCCTAGGATCTAGAAATTGACTCGAAGGCATTTCAGCTGTTTTTGTTGTTATATGCTTTTCTATTCCATTCACTCTTGCTGTATATTTCAGTCGCTATACACAACCAGCATTTTGTAAAACTGCCAATAGCGGATAATAGAAAAAAAGGAAAAGAACGCCGGCCGAAGTTTTAAATTAAGTGACGTTGGTTGTACGCGTACTTAGAAATGTACTGAGGCTATAATACAAACATCGGCTTGTCAGACTATAAGAACAACCCGTTTAGAACAGAGTCAGCAATGCTCGCTCAACCACTCGAATACGTAGCGGCCATGAATTCTGACTTATTGCCAGTGTAGTTCGGCTTTCGACGTGGACGAATTGAATGTATGGAAGTAAAAAAAAAGGAAACTGCATGACCTCACTGCTCTAACGTCGAAAGAAAGTGTGCACTCCGGTCATTTCGCTCGGCGTTCCCTCTAGCGTGACTTCCGCGGTATTGAAGCGTGTACGCGACATGGTGGTCACGTCAATTCCCTGTCGCTGTGAACGTTCTTGCACACATCGACTTTTCTCTCTCTAATGTCTAGTTTTTGTGTCTCTTCTTGGCGCCATTCTCACAACTGAGTGCGTGTCATTTTGTGTAGATTCTTTTGTCGTCCCCTTTTAGGTACGGCTGTCCTTTGTCTGTCTACCTGTTGGAGCTTTGCTCTTAGTTTCTTGATTTGCTAGTTTTCGGCCTCTTTATGTTGGTTTTTTTTGGCGATATTTAGGAGGTGTATTCGATATACGCGTGAGAAAGTAATTTTAGCATTTAAGTAACCTATGTTTTTTTATTCTCCGCCCTGGAACAGCGCTTTCCATAGGTATTGTTTTTGCATTTCTCACACATTGGTAATCATAGTCACAGTTAGTCACAAAAACTGTCTCCACGTTAGCATAGATGCTTGGTGAACGCATTGCTAAATATTTCTGCGTTATAACGTAAAAAGCGAAACAGGCCGAATTGGTCTCATGCGCTCTGAGAAACGTCAGTTAGGGCACTGGACTTTGCAGTAGCCTGTCGCCGCGGTTGATGTTTGGACATATATTCGCAGAGGTGCCTTATGTGAAGAATTGACCTTTATACGAAACATCGCGATGGTGGAAATATCACTAGCGAAGGAAAACGCCAAATGCCAAAGTGCACATACGAATAAAGTAGCTTCGTGAAATACAGGCTGTCATCCTTTAAGATTTATTTATTCGATGTCTTTTTAACGTTGCTTGTTCGTAGGGTTTATTCTTGGTTTGTAACCAGAAGAACGGAGATCTGCATTAACACAAATGTGAAAACGCTGCTAAGAGGAAACAAGAAACTTGGAGGATGCTTGAGCTGAGCCTTCGAAACTGGAACGCGACTGCATAATCGGGCCCCGTGCGCATCGCCTTCTCAGTTGTTAGCCTGGCTTTGCTTCTCGGTGGACACTTCAGCCCGACGAACGTCTGTGCGCGCAACACTGGTCGTTTTAAGTTAGCCTCAATTGCTTACTGCAAGTATAGTAGCGAAGTGCCCCTAAGCCATAATTTTTCCTTTTTCGAATCACGCGCCATAGTGGTCTAGTGTTTATAGTTCTCAACTGCTCACACGAAAGTCACGGGATGGAATTCCGGCTGTGGCGTCTCCATTTTCGGCGCAGGCGAAAATGCTAGGGGCCCGTGTAGTAAAATTTAGGGGCACGTTAAGGAACAGCAGATGATCGAGATTTCCGGAGCCCCCCCCCCCCCCCCCCCCTACAGCGTGCCTCGTAATGATATCTTGGTTTTGCGACGTGAAACTCCTAAAAATATTACTTTAGAGCGCGGTTTCTCCAAGTGGTTTCCACGAAAGCTCGGGGTTCCGCAGCTCCTCGGGGTTCCTGGTTCCGCACTCGCCAAGTCACTTAAATGGCTAACCAGAGGCGCTGTCGATCTAAGGAATATCTGTTACTCACGCCCGATTGTCAATAAGCACATGTCAATGCATAAGAGAAAAGCGCGAGCTGCGCAATGAACTCCGCCAGCAGCTTGTAGCGAGCCAGACTCCGAAAACGGACCGCGCGGCTAAGCTAACTCACTTAAATCTCGGATGCCTTATATTACCCCCCAAGCGCATTTGTCCCGTTTGAAGTTAGGTGTCGAAGATAAGGCAGTGGACATGCTGCAGTAATTTCTAACACCATATGCTTGTGAGCAAACATTCCCGACACTAGCTTATCTGAAAAATAGCACAAGAATCGGCTGAATCTAGCAACCGAGAGAGAGAACAAACTTTATTTAATGTGGAGAGGTTTCGGGGGCCGATGTTGTTGGCCCCTGATGGTCGGTGTCCTCAGTCCGGGACACCACAAGACTCAGCCGCCACCCTTGCACTTTGGGCTAGGGTCCGTTGGGCTTTCAGTCCAGAGCAGTCGCGGAGGACGGTCTCCCATGTCTCTCGCGTGGGGGATGGGGAGGGTGGAAGAAAGGGGTTTTGGGTGCGTGCCCACACCATGTGGAAGACGTCTGATGTATCCCCACAGACCCTTAGCAGGGTCCGGGTAAAGAGGATGACGCTCTCGAAAATCGAGCAGAATTTCTTTAAAGGTGAGTAGAGGTGTCCTGTTCTCTGACTCCTCAAGGGTTAGCGAACGAGATGCCCGGGAGGTAAGCGCTCGGGCCATGATGCGGCTGGCCCTGAATGGTACTGAGCCGATTTGTTGGTGCAAGGAAAGATGTGTTCAATTGCACGTCTGTAAATGTTATATATATATATATATATATATATATATATATATATATATATATATATATATATATATATATAACGCGTACACCTAGCATACATCATTTCATCATGCAAACCACTGATAAGCGATCACGCATCGGCCTATACCTGTTGCATCATAAAAACATCTTAAGTATACTATGCCTTAATTTCGTCATTAATTATAATTAAAACCATGTGCATTAATTATCAGAAGCCGAACACAACGCCCCAATACTGTATTGCAGGCAATCGACTGAATTATAATTCTGCCCCTTGGGACTATGAAGCGGTTGAGTATAACCTGCCCTTTGATGGTCCAAGTGGGAAGATACCGTTCCATACAATTAGCACTATTGCCCTTTTTGGCGTTCTGTACAGCAGTATTACCAAAACAAGTGGCAAGCGTTTGTATGACTTGCATTATTCGCCGCCGAGAAGCCCCCGCTAGAATCTTGCGCTGACCTGCTATGCAGCTAAGGCGAGGCAAATGCAATCTTTCTACTACCTTTTAGTTGTTCAGCTGGAAAATTTTTTTCTCCCTTAAAACAAAATCTACTCTTTTGAAACTTTCTGTATGTCTTGCCAACAAAATACACTATGCAACAATATATAAGCCATATTTTTACTTGGACCGCTCCATTGAGAAAATGAAGCCTCAATATGAGTGAAAATGCCATTTTTTCCAAATTTGTCACAATATTGTGGCAATGCTTTTGCTTCATACGCTGCCGAAGTATTTTCATCATTTATTATAGGAACCTATAAAACACATAATATAAATATATTACTCGCGAAAAAAAATCTGTGCTTTTTACAAAATACGCTAAACATGCAGCATATTGCAATTTTTCGCCAAAACCAAAAATAAAGAAAGTTAAGACTAACATGAATAAACTATCATTTTCATGAAAGATCAGCGTCCTTTAGATTATGAAAAAATTTGCTTCGTAGTAATTTCTCAGAACAGTAATTTTATACAAATTATTTAGCGCGACACAGTTTCACTTGGGTATCCAAAGTTCGAAGCGCCCTCTATAGGCAACACTAAATTTTTTTTGCGAAAAATAACGCCTCAATAACTACTTATCACACTCACATATACCTGGATAATTTTTTTCAGCAGGATCGGAGATGGTCGAAAATTGACCTGGTACACTTGATATGGAATGACCCATATATATATATATATATATATATATATATATATATATATATATATATATATATAGCCTTGCTTTTGAATTTATTGCACGTGAATGTAGCGTGAACCAAATGAAAAAGGGGAGGGGGGGGAAGGGTTCCTTGGCATTTAATGGAGCTTATCAGGGTTTCTTGGGATCAACATGCTTGAGAACCGCTGCTTTAGATAATCGGTGACGTATCCACTAGGCGTCTGGAAAGTGCCGCGCGCACCTGCACAGCTGCACACTTTATTGATGCCGTTGCTTTTAATGCTGAATAATTATGCCTGGGCGCTTTGGCTAGGCCTCTAAAACACCGAACTCCTTGCGCATTTCTTATGGTGTCACGCGTGGCGGGATTCTACGCCTCTGCCACGCCATAATACATGCCTTAGGAAGACTCCTCCCGCTGCATGACATCTTGTACAGTATTTTATATTTCGCAGCAGTTTAAAAGCAATGGCGTTGCTCTGTAGTCGAACACCTGCTCCGAAACTGACGCCGGCACCGGATTTTCTGCGAAACGAGCTCGTTAACGCTTACGCGTTAAGTGTTTGGTACCTAGCGAAGGGAAATCTAGCTCTTCGTCGAAACGTTGACTCCTCCGCCACTCTTTGCTTGATCTCTAGTTGGTCACTAGACATGGTTGTCCTTTTTCTTTTATTTACTTCGAAAGGGTGTCTTTGATTGTATATATCATTTCACTTCCCAATTACAACTCAACACGAATCTACATCGAGGCGGGATGTCGAGAGACAGCATTTTCGTGGTGGCCTGTTTTACAATAGTAATAATGAATGCCAAAATGGCATACAATTGATTTTGAAAAAAGTCGGCAGATCCCATTGACTGTGGGAACCGATTGCATGCGAAGTAGTCAGCGAGGAGTCCACTGTGCGGCATTTTATTTTTGCTTTGAGCCCAGCGTTACTAGATGTAGTTACGTCTTTGTGCAAATTGAGTGAATTGAGTAAATTTTGTAAATGATCTGACGTGACATCGTCACTCCCATCAGAGCCAAAATGTCACTTCTCAACGCATTGCATGCTGTGATGCGATGGTCTGCATATTATAAGTAATGGTACTCGGATAATTGAGCAACGTTTGACTACTCCTTGCTGAGTCACAGGAGTAGGTATGCATTTCTTATGACATAATTATAAAAGCATATAGCCAACACTGCAACCACAACAGGATTCGCCTTGATATAGCTCTTATCTAGGGCACTTTTTCAAAAGCAGTTAGAAGCAGTGGCGTGATTCTGTGGCAGAATTCTTGAGTGGAATGCAGAATGCTGGGTTCGATTCGGGATCGAATCACGAATATTTTTTTTATTTTCCATGCGGATTTTTCGCTCATTCGACAATGCCCACGACGCCGGCGCAGGATTTTCTGCACCGCGAGCACTTTATAGGTGTTTCATTGGGGTTTTCAAAGGCCGTGTTAATCTAGAGTGTGAATCGCCTGTGACGCCTACCGGCATTCCACGGGTAATGTTATGTAGGTATGTGCCCCACGTTACTGGTGAAAAGGGTTTCATAATGGGCACAACAGGATAATCGTGCTAGTGTTGTCAGGTACCAGTGAATCGCGTTAAATATGCACTCGTGTCCCATTGCAACAATTTTGGTACATACCAAGTTAAGGAGACGACCACGAGAGCACTTTGACGTAGGTGGATAGATAGATAGACACGATGAAAGCGCCTTTTGTTCGCTAAAAACTGGTTGGCATTTAAAATAGAAATCGGGAAAATTCATTGCACGCACACAATAAGACCTCCTGGTTGCTCATTGGCACTTTTTATGGATAATATGTTTATGTTTATTCATTCATTTAAAGAACTTTGGGGTTGTTTGAGCTTCGCCTTCAAGAGCAGAACGCAATAGCGTAATGGGGCCCCGGGCGCATATTGTTCTCAATCGATATCCTAGCTTCAGTTCTCGGTGCGTGCCTCAACCATGCAGTAAGAAAACGAACGATTGTAAGCATAACATTATGCGTTTAAAACTATCCAAGAATACCTACTGCAAGTACAGTCGTTAAATGCTCACTTCGTCGTAATTCTTCTTGCGAGTCAGTGAAGTACACATTACGCGTCCGTAAGGCAACACGCGAACCTACGCGGTGGCACACTTTGTAGATGCTTTCGCTGATGATGATGGATAAATGTGTCTGAGCGCTTTGTAATGGATGGTCCTTTAAAACAAACACTCGTTGCGTAATTTACATGTTTTGACACCTGGCGCGATTCAAGGCTTCTGCCACGCAATATTACACACGTTACAATACTCTTCCCACTACATGACATTCATAGAGGGGTTTTTCTGCCGGAACCAGTTTCAAGCAATGGCGTGGCTTTGTGGTAGAAGGCCTGCGTGCCACGAAGATGACCTAGGTTTAATTCTGATTCGAAACGGAATTTTTTATTATTTAAACGATTTACATTTTTGTCCATTATGCGGTGGCGGATAACGCTGATATTTCGCTCAAAACTAACGACACCAACGCCGACACCTGAATTTATACACAACAAACTCTTTGACGCTATTGCATGTTTTATTCAGTATGCAAAGACAAACGTGCGGCAGAAAAAAATCACGCCATATCCACGAAGTGAATGATGATGAGTGGGCGAAGCTCGATAGTTTTCATCCATGGCAGAAAGAGAATGTGTGGTCTGGAACGCTCTTATACTTCATGGTCATCAGCGTCATCGTGTAGTGGGTACATTCCACTATACTGGAACGCGCTTAAACTTCATCGTTATCACGTGTAGTGGGTACATTCCACAACACTGCGTCATCGTCATCTTTATCACGTGGAGTGGGTACATTCCACTATACGTGGCTACCTACCTACTACAACTACTACTACTATTACGGAGGAACGCGCTTATACTTCATGGTCATCAGCGTCATCGTCATCGTTATCACATGTAGTGGGTACATTCCACTATACTGGAACGCGCTTATACTTCATCGTTATCACGTGTCGTGGGTACATTCCACTATACTGCGTCATCGTCATCTTTATCACGTGGAGTGGGTACATTCCACTATACGTGGCTACCTATCTCCACTATACGTGGCTACCTACCTACCTACCTACTACAACTACAACTACTACTACAACAACTACAGGGGAGGGACAGACCCACACCCTAAGGAGCTTCGCCCCTAAAAAGTCACAGTTTCGCCGCAAGCGCGAAGCAATGAATGCGATAACGAGAAATTGGAAGGTCACATGAAGAACAACAAGCAGCTCGATAATTGCAGCGCGCCACTGAAGCACAAAGAAGGGTGCTCGAAAAGAACGCACATGTATACACAGGACAAGCGTGAACTAACAACTGTCACAGTTGTTACTCCTTTGTGTTTGAGCAACGCGCTGCAACTGTCGACATTGCAGAACCCGACGCTCTCAGATATTCATTTTTGTTTTGAACTGCGGCGCGTGGAGTGACCCCTCTGCGAAAGGTGTACCTAATGTTCTTTCTTTTTTTATTTCGTTCCACATCACGAGTTGTACAGAAAGTGGTCACTTTTCGTGCGCGTTGGAAGGGCAGTTTTCAAATTGAAAAAAAAAAATCTAGGAGCGTTGCGTGAAATAAAACAAGCTCAAGCTCCTCCGAGATCTGCGTACCGCCAGCTGTAAATGGTGTATATAAATAGCTCGCCGTTATTACAACGGCGCATGCATGGCGCATGGTTGGGTTGTCTAACGCAGTGCGCTGCGGAGCGAAGGGTCGCTGTTTCGAATCTCTGGTTGTGTGCTTCGGGATTTTGTTTCTGATTTATTTTTCTTTGGCCCTTTTTTATATATATATATACATATATATACATATCCGAGACATGACGGCAACGGAAAAATCCAGCGAGAGTGTCCATATATTTGGCTTCGCCACAAAATTGAAAAGCTCTTGCCTTCTTGGAAAATGGGGGGCAAACAAAGCTTCGCGGGTGTTAGGTGATGCAAGCAGATGCATAACATCTGATATGGACGTGCGAAGGGTTACAGTCGGAACGCTCCCGCCATCTCCTGCAAGCCGGCCATCGCTACAGTGACACAAACAGTTATGACCGATGGATACATGACAACACATTCCACAAGACACTGATTCACTTCATACACAACACTGGCCTAACGGCGCACATTTAATACAGATATACACAACAAACATTATGCCTTAAGAGCAAGTCTATGTCGCAAAAAAAAAAAAGACACCAGGAAAGATTCCACTAGACTGTAGACGGAGCCAAATGACAAAAGTGGCGTTTGCTGCATATCTCTAAATAGAACCTTCATGGTTAGTCAACTCGCGAAAACGGGTGTGCAATCGATTACGTTATGAATATCGGTAATCACGAATAGGTAGTGTAAGGGTAATAAAACACTTCGTTTTCGGCGCAGATTCTTTAAGCTAGTGCTCGTGTTCCCAGCTTTGTATGCAAGGCAGGGAGCGAAATGAATTTCTAAACTATAGGATGCAAGAAGGAAAACAAGTGCGTGAGTGGCTCTGGCGCTTCATAAAAAAATCCACGCATCTCCACGAAGTGAATCAAGACGAGTGGGCGAATTAGGTCCTAAAAACCATAATGTCTACGCTGAAGTCGCCGACTATTATGAAGGGTTTGTGCTTGTAGGTGTTTTATATTGTTGTGTCACGATTATGATTGATATTGGTCTCTTGTAAAACCTTTTTTTTGCGTCTCACATATGTTACCCGACCGTTGCCCCATATAATGTAAATGAAGTGACATAAATGACATAAAGTGACAAAAAGAGTCGACGACAAAGCTAGGTCCTAAGGGCCAAAATGTCTACGTTGGATTCGTCGACTAGTATAAAGGCTTTGTGCTTGTAGGTGTTTTATATTATTCTGTCACAATTATAATTGATATTAGTCTATTGCTAAACCTGGTTCTGTGTATCACATATGTTACCCGAGGGTTGCCCATTATAGTGCAACTTGAGCGACATAAAGTGACATAAACTGTCATGAAGAGTCGACGACAAAGCTCGGTTCTAAGGTCCATAGTGTCTACGTTGAAGTCGCCCACTAGTATAAAGGGTTTGTGCTGTTAGCTGTTTTATATTACTACGTCACAATTATGACTGACATAAGTCGATTGTTAAACCTTTGTATGTGTCTGTCCTATCGTACCTTTCCCGAGCGTTGCCCCATATAATGCAGCCGTGACGACGGACACCGGACAAGCCTCGCTCCTAAGGTGCCTCGGCCCTAAAACAATTCAGGAGTAATCGTTTTCTTTGTTCTGTTCGTTTACGTACAAGTTATATGTACAATAAAGCTTCCCTTTGTTCCTTAGAATGCGGTCAAGTGAAGATTGGCGTATGCGGGTCTGGCCTACTATTTTCCTTTCTTTCCTTCTTCCTTCTTTTTTTCTTACATTCTTTGTTTGCTTTTTGTTTCTTTGCTTCTTCCTATCTTTGCTCTTTTTCCTTTATTTGTTTCACTTATTTATTTCTTTCTATCATATTGCCCAATGCTCCCTCCTAACTGTCTCGTTCCTATATGCCGGGAATACGACTATCATCCACGAGCTTAGGAGCGCAACATTTCAGCTGCTACGGTTGACAACGACGCTCATGTGTTCATATCTAAGGAACAATGACATGTCGCAAGGTGTAATGACAAGTCACATCTATAAAAGATCGAATTAGTCATGTAAGGAACGGCTCATCGCCGACAAGTGCGCCTTCGAGAGAGCACCAGTTATTGGGAAACGGAGCATACATATCCGCAGGTGACATGCGCAACTTCAATAATCGCATTTCTGTGCGTTAGCCGGCTCCAGATTTTTCGCTCACGACGTTGTCGCCGAAATCTGTGAGTTATCCAAGCTTTACTCAAAATAAAAGATGTAAGGAGGGATCAGGTTGTAAATTACTCCGGAAGCAAAGTATTCGTACTATTTAGAGAAGCGGATATGGAACTAAGAGAGTGAGAAATAAATAAATGATGGAAGACCGAAACCACACGCCGCCAGAACAAATAAATTACGAAACAAGCCATTGCCTGATCGATATTCTTAGTGTTTTTATTTTCTTTTCTGAATTTATTGTTTTCAAAATAAGTGGTTTTTTTTTTCACAATCTTCGCTGGTCTCTTTCAACTCCTTAGGGTGATCCGACAGGACGCGTCTTTAAAGTCCCGCGTTTATTAGGAGATTCCTTTAACAACTACAATGTCTACGAGCAACGTGTGTTTCAATGTCATGCGCTTTCTTCCCAGCCTATTCACACACTTTCCCCTAACGTCCTTTTTACTATCTCGCGTTTTTCTGATGTGGTCTCCACTAGCATACGACATAATATTGAACTTTTTCTTTGAACATCACATCATGTTGAAAACGACAACAAAAAACATCACCACTCGTCACCATTGAAGATAAGAGTCAAACACCGAATGCGGCCAATATTGCATTCCCCAACCACATTGATTCATTTACTACACCTTCTTTTCTAGGCCCACTTTATCAGCTTATGAGCTCGGTCTCCGTTCTCTCGCAAGACATCGATTTATTGACGCAATTTTGCGGATGCGAACATTGCGTTTCGACGCGCCGTAGTCGGGAAGCCGCGAGAACGAAGGGGATTGTGGTAAATAGGAAATAAAGGGTACGAGCACGCTATGTATTACTGTTTTTGCGATGATATTGGAAAGCCACGTGTGCACGAAAATAAAGTTGTAATAAAACAATGTAGAAAGTGTGAAAGAAAAATGAATCAATGTTCCTGGAACAGGAAAGGCATGCCATAGAGGTACGCGCTTCTGCTATGTGAGGTTATTATCATTTTTACCCGCACTGCTCTCTTGCCTTGGGTTTTTTTATGACTGATTGGTGTGCTAGACGTCTTGGTTTCTCTCCTGTATTTTCTCAACAGAATCTGCAGTGAACATTCGTATCGTAGAAGCTTTTGCATTATTTCTATCGCCATGGTGCGTACTTCGTATAGGGTTGCGGCATATCAGTTAAGCAAATATCGAATAAGTCTCCGTGCCGAAAAGATAATTGCGCGTGGTTCCTCAAAACTCTTTCACATATAATGAGTCGGGCAATAGGGCTGAATTGTGACCGATTTGTTTATGCGAGTAACTACTTCATCTCCTCGCGTAATAACAATATGTGACAGATCAAACTGTCAACGCCGGAGTATCATGCTCTCAAATACCGAGTTAAAAAAAAATAAATAAAAAAAATAAAAAAAAAACACTTGGAACGTACTTTGTAGCAAGGATTGTCTATATTAAAGTCCCCTGTAAAGATCTTTGCATTGTCAAGACTTGGTCGCATCTGCGTAATGTATATATAACTAATGCTTTATTTTTAAGAGGATTTTTTCTGCAGATGTCGTAATAAAGAGAGAGAGAGAGATGGGTTTATTCACAGAAAGGCAGAGAGGTCGGCCTGAGCGATAGCATGCTCTAGCCTGCTACTCTACACCGGGGGGAGGGGAAAGGGGAAGAAAAAGAGTAATGGATGACGATGGTGAGTTAGAGAGGTGAGTATATACAGTCCTGTCAAATTGAGAAGGTGTTATAGCCGTGCATCTAGTCCAGTTGCTATTAAGAAGGCTATGATTGCTCTTACTACCACAGCTGCACTGTTGATGTCAGGCCAAGGGCCCAACACAGTCTCATCAGTTAATGACCCACTGCGAAATCGTTCGGTGCAAGAAATCAGTGTCTGTCGTTCACGTGCGTATGCCGGACAGCCACAAAAATATGTGCTCCAGTGTTTCTGGTACTTGGCAGTGCTCACAATTGGGACCAGTGTCACTGCGTCCGATGATATGTGCGTAATGTCTTGTGTAGGCCACACCAAGACGAATCCGGTGGATCATACTTGCTATGTGTCGCTTTAATTTAGGAGGCATGCGGAACCTCATTTCCGGGTCCCATTTGTGTAGTCGCCGGTGTCGTCGCTCCGGTTTTAAAAATGTTTCGATACTCGTATGAAATGCTGAATTCTATGCTAGACCCTGCACGGTGCATTCCGGTGCAAATCTTTAGGAAAGAGAGATGATATAATCCCTTCTGTGGGTGACTGCGCACCTACAAACTTCACTTCAACAATTAACACGCGTCATTATCACAAGAAAAGACCCCGCAGTCATACATTTCAATGTTTTTGTCAAGCCTGTCTCCTGCGCGCCCGTTCTCCTCAATATTCAGTTTTACCATATAAATTACATAAGTGCTTCGGGTCACCTTGTGTTTAATAATTAATGCCCGCACTACAGAACGACAACGACCTCTTCCTGGGAAAATACATGCAATTTCTCTTAGCAAGCACCTCAGCTTGAATTTACCTCTAGACTTTACATATACGAAGGCAGATGTATCCATTGTGTTGCG